>QQSS02051101.1:0-55491 GCA_003687565.2 Craspedacusta sowerbii
CCCCAACCCCTTCAATCAATAGTTTTCACTTGATAGAGTGAAAGAGATCATGTCTTGTGAGTTCTTGAGCAAGACTTGACTAAGTATTAATAATTCCTTCACTTAGCTGAAAGCTTGTATGAGCACGAGCTTTTCTTCTCACATGATTTCAGCTACTAGACGAGTTGAGCTTGCTTGCCTTGCTAGTTAAGGGCAGAAAAAGACTAAAAAATCTATACAAGAAAATACACCATTGCGAAAGGGAAAACTTGATAGAGTCTGCTAGAAAGGATGCTCTACCTTTAGGAATGTTGCAACTTGGATGGGAAATTGCAGGAACACTTTTTTATCAGATGGAGGATGACTAGGACCCTCATCAATGTGAAGCATTGAGGTGCTACTATGCACTATCAAAGGAATTGATAGGCCTCCTAGAGACGTATGGGAGAAAAGAGTAAGAATACTGGAGAGAAATCAGTAAGAATCGAAGAGACTAAAACTTGTTAAATGACTGCTATCAGATACAATTACCAGAATCGAGGGATCCCAAATATCAAACAAAGGCCTTTTATCTTCCTTAAAAAGCTAGACACTTAGACACTGCCCTTCAATAAGACTTATTGAATTGGAGGCAAATAAACTTATTAATTTTGGCAAATGTTCGGGGAATTACTTAACTGAGGAATGGGCCTGCAAGTCTCAAAGAATTATGAGCTTCATCCAATTTGACTGACATAAGAAAGTATTCAATTATCGTTAGTAAAAATATTAAGTTAACTAGAAGGAGGACGGCATGAAAGGGGCCAGTTGTTGAGACCAAGGAAGTAGAAATTCATGATCTAGTCGAGGGTGAAATGAACTACGAAGTTGGAGGATGGAGATTACAGATGAAGATTAATATTCAAGCGAGGAGATACTCGACTTAAGTTGAACCAGTGTTAGTAGCCTTAACTAAAAATACTAAAATTCAAAATAAAAATTAAATGCATAATGTGTGTGAATGAGATGTAGATGTCCGATCGTTTAAATGTTAATTAAAGGCCCTGGATTGAGGTAGGGTGTGCAATGACTTGAAGTTAATATCTATTAAATGACATAGTGGTGATTAGCACATACTAAACTAATCTTTAATCAAGGTATTTATTTATCGCATACCGAATCTGCTTTTACTCAATTATTAAACCACAATTGTATTGCTCAAATAAGAAAACTAGGGGATATCCACCATTCAACCTTGGGTGTAAGTTTTATTATAAATAAAAATGCCCCCGCACGGGATCGAACCATGGACCTTAAGATCTTCAGTCTTACGCTCTACCAGCTGAGCTACAGGGGCACATGTTTCTCATCATTTATATTGTCTTTCATTTTGCTCTTTACTTCACCCCTAGCTATGGATTCTATTTTAATTGGATATCATATCAGGCAGTTTACTTTGCCTTGTAAGAATTATTAAAGAACTAAGAACCATCAAGTCTGCTGTAAGCTACATCATCCTACCCATTCATCAGCAATTATTGGCTCATTCAATTAGGCCGTAAAATTCATTCGATCTGTTGAAGAAAAGGGCTTTAAGAAGTGGCAATGTTTTTTCTATGGCAAACTAGAAGAGGTCAATGCTGATGCTTATAATTCATGGAAAGTTCCAGTGCCTGATAAGATAAACTACTTACAATTGACATTAGCAACTAATTAATGCTATAATTATTCAATCTAAAAGCCAGTCTAGTAAAGGAATTAATTCATTCAGCTTGAAAAAAGACCTAGCTTGCATCTATAAAAAATATCCAACAAACCACCGACAATATTATTCAAATTCCGACTAAGCTACAGGGCATCTGACTACTCTTATCATTTAACATCATGAAATCGCCTTTCACGCCACTCGCTTTATCTGCACACCTCGTTCTTTTTCCTTTTTTACCACCCTTGCCGCCTTTTTTACAGGCTTTACCTCATTCGCTCCTAGCTTAATCATCAATGTTGTCCCCTAGGAGAGAAACAGAGGAGCGGAAGTCACATAAGCCTCCGAGTCCAAAGGAAAGTAGCTTGGACTGACTGCGAACTTTGCCACTGATATGTGCTCATCCTAAATACTGAATCTGAGCAGAAAGAGCGCCTTGAGTTCGAGAAGAGTCATTGTCCTTTTGATTATCAGCTGTTGTGGCTGTTAAAATGAAGGGACTAGCACCTAAATCATGAGTTCCTCTGGGTTTTAGCAGCACTAATTCAGACCGCACTGTTCTAAGCCAATGGCCTTATTGTCAACGATCTGCTGCTACTTAAGTCCTTTGCCATTTTTGTAGACTCGGCCTGCCTTGGTTTAAGAAACCTTTTATCGAAGGCGAAAGTGCTAGATCGACTAGTTTTTAAAGGAGGTTTGTAATTGGCATAATTATTTTAGTTGCTGAAAAGTGTTCTGAGGGTTGATTATAATCGACCCCAAAGACACAAAGTTGTATTCAGTAGGAGCGAAAGAAGTGGCTTTCACAGACATCTTAAAAAGATAGAGCCGGATGCAATCGACGGGACAAGGAACTCCCTCCTACAAAAACACAAAACTGATCCCAAGCTTTTTCACACTAAGCTCCATGTTTTTGATTTATAGGCCGAACTGATTGCCTTTGCGCATTATCACACTCTCCTTGGCCAAGCCATTTTAATTGCAAAGCCTTGCCTTCACTTCTTATAAACGACTAGTAAGTGCTACCTTAATTTCCCTTTTCTGTTAGGCCTAGCCAGGCAAGTTGTACTTAATGGCAACTTCTTGCAAGCTGGCCAAGTAAGCAACTGGCCACTCCCCTCTAAACTCCTCCTGCTCAAGAAAAATGTCAGTCTTGTTTCTGATAGAAAGCGCCTAAGCCGATTGGTAGAGATCGAGCGGTTAAAGCACGTTATCCGAAAAGCTTTTGCGATAGGCCAGCCATGTTCCATCCAGTTCAAGCTACTTTACAAGAGGCAAATCCTTATATATCTCCACCAATTTGGTTTCCTATTTGTTTAAAAAATTAAGGCTCAGGTGGAGCTTTTCACTACTGTCGCTCACTTAAACAATCAGCCTTACTTAAGGCGTTATACCTTGCTGCTTTATGCTGATGTGGTCTTGATTGAACACTCTTACCATCTCTTCAGAATCAGTTTTCATCTCGCCGATCTTGATCAGAGCTACTTTTTGTGGAATAGAGAAGACCTGCTTTAACAGATTTTTGAAGAGGGCGAGTGAGTAGTCCTCGCAAAAATCGACCTTCTTGTGGGAAGTCTGGTAGAATACAGAGTACTGAGGTGAACTTTTCTGGTCCTACTCTTGCTGCTTTTTAATTCTGTTCTCCTCCTATTGAATGAAGTTCTAAAACAAGGAAGATCTGTGGACGGCCTGTTATTCAAGCCCTACTTTTTAATAGAATAGACTGTAAGCGCTTTAGCCTCCGCGGCCCTATGATATTCGAAGTACCTCTTACTGAGTAACAACCCTGATTTTTGCATCGTTGAATTAGAACCATTGATCCTTCTTGCGGATAAAGGCTCGGTAATGTCCGAAATCAGCCGACCCTGAATGGCAAATGACACTCAGTAGCAAGTATATGACCCTGCCTTCGCTATGCAATTAGTGTGCCTTGCTCAAAATTTGATTGAACTCATTTTCTTTATTCTGGTGTGCAGATTAAGCATATGATCTTACCCATAGAGCTAGCTATTATCCGCTGTTTTCGCAGCTATCGAGCAGCTTCTTGCCCTCGAATTTGAGCAGAGTAGTAGCACCATCTGCCTGGGCTGTCTAAACTCTTGTGTACGACTATAAGGTCTAATGCCCGAAGCAGCCTTTCGTAAGAGTCAAGGATGTGGAGTCATCTTTAAGCAGAACTTTGCCTTGAATGATATAATAAAAGTGCTAGGAATTGTCAAGTCTGTTGTAAACTACCTCACCGTCAAGGAGGGATAGGCTTTCTACACTACTGCTGAGCAAATCTGGACTTACAACAAAAGGGATTTCTTCTAGGAATTTTTTGAAATAGTTTTAGAGGTCTGGAGTTATAGCCTGTTCTGGGACTTTCTTCTTTGTGCCTTTGGACCTACTTTTGTCAGTTATTTTGGTTTTGACAGGCTTCGGCTTAATCTTAAGCTCTTACAGTTTTTATGGGATCTAGCTGTAAGATCCGAGATAGTCTGACATATCCAAAAGCAACTCGATCCGCACCTTGGCGTTCACCTTTACTTTGCTCATCGTCCCGTAGTCCAGGCTGAATCGGCCCAGCGTCAGGTTGAGTATGCTGGGCGTCTATACTATGCGGGTGTACCTCTTGGCAATTTGTTTGGACTAGCAGACAGGACAGGAGTAGGAGTTATCTCCGCTAAGTTCAGATGGCTTAATGAATTTCTGCAAGGCCAATCTGACGGAATTATTATAGGACAAATCGGTCTGGTCTTCAATGATTAAGAAGAGATCCACGAAGGACTACTACCTCTAAGACTTGTAGTTGCATTTGACACACTCAATTACGTTGACTAGGGCTCCTTTGAAAATCCCTTAGAGGTAGGGAGGCTCACCGCCTTGCAGCAAAGTGCTGTCATAAGCCAGGTATAGTTCTTTAGAAAACTAGTTTAAGTCATGCTGCACCCATGACTACCCTTCTTTCCAGCTGAAACTTTTTGTTAGTTCTTTGGTGTCGACTATCTAGAATCTTTGGCTTTCGACTAAACAGAGTAGTCGAAGTAGCTGCTGATTGATGCACTCGGATGCAGGCCCGTGCTCTGGCTTTAGCTGGAATGAGTGCAGATGTCTCCGAAAAGGCTGAATGTGAAAGAGAGTTTGCAAAAAGCTGTTGAGATAACAAGTGGCTCCCTGATTGTACAGTCCAACTGGCTTTTCCATTCAAAATCACACAAATTAATATACTTTTGTCCTTATGGACTCTAGTCTTTTAAATATTTTATGGCTCTCTCTGGAATACACGACCACCTCCTCCGTCCGGTCCTCGCCCATCCACTCGATCACCATGCCTTCTTCAATCTCACAAATTTTTAAAACCTTTTACATTTCGATTGTACAGTCAAAACCGATGTTGAGGCCCAGGAAAATCAGCAAGTAATTGCTTTGCACTTGCTTGAACTTGATTGCTTATATGTCTATTGTCATTCGAACAAGACTGGATCCCAAGCAAGAGGAACTGGAATAGATCTGAACATCGAAGATCTACGGGTGGAAGAAGTGCTGCTGGTTTTTAAACTCGGAAGAGGAAATATGCTGAGGCTGGTCGAGAAATCTTTTAGGCTGGAGGACTAAATTGTAGGAAGTGAGGTTACAAATAAATGTTTTATTCTCAAGCAGCCGCTCATTAGCAAAGATTTGGTAGTCCTTGTCATTAACTTTGCTGAATTTCTTTTGCATCTCCAGGAAAATTTAGCTGAGGGTTTTGTTTCCTTATAATTTTAGCTGCAGCTCGTTCCCCTAGAATCTCACTCGCACGAAAACCATGTTTGGATATAGCTGCCCGAATTTACATATTGCTTGCTACTAATGACTAAGACTTTGTTTGCTGGCGATTTCAATCAAGCAGAAGGAGTAGATGCCGATATCCATGAGGCGAGTAGTTTCTTCGAGAAGGGGCTCATCGTAATCGGGCATGCCAGCGGAGTCTGCGGGCCTAAGTTCGAAGAATTGTTTGTGAAAGAGCAGGTCAGGATTTTTAAGTTTTTCTTGAATTTCCTTTTTGTATTAAGTCAACAAAAAGCTAATGAATTTTTAGACTCGCATCAGACTGACCTTGCTCAGCGGCACAGTCACTCTGCTGCCGCCCTGCAAAAGGTAGATCTAGATCTACTACTCCCCACTGAACCCTTCCCAATCTTACAACAATTTAGGGAAAAGTGATTTTTTCTGTAAGGGATGCAAATAGAACTCAGGAGGCTTAAACTCGGGGATAGGATGCTACTACTCCACATGGTTGAGCTTCTGAGTGTAGGAGCTGCTAATATAGTATTCTGATAAAGGAATCGAGGAGTACTAGCTTTCAGACCACCTGCTGTTTGTAATTGACATCTTATTGAAAAGCATCATTCTTCACGATAGGCACACTGTCACTCCGCTGGACTTCCTCGAAAGCCACTTTCGCAATTTGTATTAACTTTCTCCTGACAGATTGACAGCCCCGAAGCTGATTCTGCCCTTTTTCGACTAAGATCCCAAGAAAAGGTTGGCTCGCTCCACAATGGCCTAGATATGGGCGGAAGAGAGGGATGTTCGACCAATAGCCAGGCTGATTTGGTCACTCTTGGCGAAAATTTTAAAATAATAGCCAATGTCATCTAAAAACTAATTGAAAGTCCCCGTTTTTTAAAGGAATCTGGCCTCGAAGATTCTCAAGGAAATAGTTCTGCAAATGACAAGACTTGCCTGCTGCTAAAGGACGGTAAGGATTTTAAATAATTGATTTTATTTAGGCTGGTCGACCCTAACACTGATCTATGAGAAGCACTTCCAATGGGCGAGCTGGCTCTCCAAATTGCTCAATATTTTTTCATAGGTCCTACTGCTAAATTAGACTCTTAGAATTTAGCCTTCTTACAGAGGTATTTGTTATTCCTTTACAAAGACGACTCTAGCACTTTTCTAGGCAGGCCTACTCTTCTCCTGGTAAAGTTGAAGCTCGAACTCAAAAGGGATTTTGGCATGCCAATTCAATCCCTCGAGTCGGTCATGCAGCTGGTTGAGGTAGGAGTTAGTCGCGACAAGGGATTCGTTAAGAGGTTGCACATCAAGGTTTGAAATCAAAGACTACTAGTTTTTTGTGCAAATTAGTTGTTAGTATCGCTTCATTTATTCCTTCATCTGATCGTAAGGCATCGGGTTGTCCAGCCTTAGCTAAAATTGTTTGAGCTCTTGCAGTCTTAGCACTTAGCATTCACACTGACCCGCATACCTTTTCAAGCAATCCTATACTTGGTTTTTGACAAGATCTAAAAGCTCGCGGGTAAAGCTTAGCTTGTTTAGCATATCCTTCAGAAGCTTAAAGCTGGAAGAAAAACTCTGTGTTAGTTTATTGACTCGTTTGTCAATGAAAAATTTTACTTTTTCTGAGACTTTTGCAATTGATTATTTTTCATTCTGATTTCCCCTGTGCTTTGTAATGATGCAATCCTGGCATATTGGCTAGAATCTATACTTGCAGTTCGGCTTCACACAAATAAACTGCAAAGGACGAGGACAATCCGGAGTTGAGTGGAGAGGACAGTCCAAATACGTAATGAGCGGGCGAGGAGATGATTTTAGAGTTTTTATAAGTTCGTTAGTCAAGGGATCTTGAATTTACATGAGATTATTTGATCATTATCAGAGCCGTTAGCTGGGCTCATAACGATCCAGCTTGTCGATCAGCTAGCGCAGGTCGGCCTTCTCCTGCTTTTTCTTCGAACTGAGTTTCCCGACTGTCTGCGATATCTTATTCTGGATTTATTGAGAAAGGCCAGAAGATTTGCATTTTTTCATGAGGATCGCCAGTAGGACGAAGCTCAGTATCACAATGGCTGATATCAACACTACAAAGAGTACGACGTGCCCAGGTTCTGCTATTCCTTTATCTATGAATTTTTAGCAACTTTTGGGGATATTTTTGAAGCCATTGCAGACCATAAAAGCGACTCCGTACTAATTGAGGTAGCCTTTGTAAACTTGTCCGTTGACGAGCAGCCATGGGACTTGGTTAGTGCCCGAGTTCTTGACAAATTGCCTCTGCTACTCAATTATTGAATTCTAGCTTTAGTAGCGTATGCCCTAGCTGAAGGATTAGTTTACTAACTACTAAATCTTGGCATTGTCGATGCTTATTGCTTTCATGACTTTCTAGGAGCATTCGGGGTGGTAGTTCTGGGAACAGTGTGAGTCATACATGTTCATGTAATCCAGCCACACTGACACATTCTGTTGAAGGATTATTGTAGCCCGCACCTGTTAAAGCAGGAGGAGTTGGCCATCAAGGTAGTTGCTGTTGGAAAGGTCAACAAGGCAGTATTTTCCGACTCCAAAACAATCAGAAGCGGGGCATTTCGGACAATTAAAAGAGTAGAAGTAAACATTGAGCTCGATAGAATGAATGAGCTGCTTTAGCAGAGGGGTTATTTCTCTGATAAAGATGTAGGAGTGGCGGTCGGCAGTGCTTAGGAGCAAGTCAAGCCTTACCACATCTCGCTTCGCTTCCTAAAAGTTGATCGACAGAGTTAGATGTTGCTTCTTCGATGCTTCTGCTAGTTTCAGTCCGTCTTAGTGCGATATGAAGATGATTGGGGTTTTTAAGTAGCCCCCTCTGCCGTCGTCCACCCAGTTTCTGCTGCCTTAGCTGATATTATCTGTCACGATGAGCAACTTCGCTTGGACTCTCTACGCGTTACTTAGTTTAGTTGTGAAGGAGCAATTGCCTCTTACGGCCAAAAGTATCCGATCATGGTCTAAACTGTGTTTAGAGTCAAGAGTGCACAAGTCAAAGGGGACTGCAAGTTCTAGGGCGGCCGTCAGGACTTGCCCATAGGGAATTCTGCCTATATTTCCAAGGGTGTAGTTGATGCCTTGGGGGAAGTCGAGGGCTACAGATTTGGGCTGAGTGATTCTGAGATTAGTCTGAGAGTTGGCTGCTGCCAAAATTATTATAATCATATGATCCCGTTCATGGGCAGAACCTGCCAAAGAAGTTACTTGGGTTAGTATATCACCACGTAGTTTAAGCAGCAAGAACTCTAACACCTTCGGATTACTATGAAAGGATTCATAAACTTCGTCAATCAGAAAGCCAGCCAGACTCCAGAAGAAGTGTCTCCACTCCTGCTCAGGAAAGTGGAGGAGTGGACGAACAGACCCGCAGGCCTTCGGCTGGAGGACCAAAGCAGCAAAATAAATAAACTATACCAACTAAAGGTAGAGGGCTTACGGCTGGATCACAAGGCCAACGGGTATCTGCATAATTACAACATTATCACAAACAATAATATCCTGAAATTCGAGAAGAAAATGAAGGCGGCTGGCTAGCGGCCTCCAGCCAAATAAACTCTAATCGAATCCATCATAAAGTAGAAGGAGTAGAAATCAAAGTCGTTTTTCAAGTCCTTCTTTTAGAAGAAATTTAAAAAATAATAATAATTCCGCAAAACATCAGTTAAAGATGCGATCAAGGCCCGCGTACTCAAATTCGAACCCTACTTGAACATCGAAACCATCCTCTTCGAATCTGTCGAGATTGCCGTCGAAAAGGAGCGGAACGTAGTGGAAGTGCTGACTCGATGGGCCGTGGAGAAAGGAGATGGAGTCCCCTCCAAACGAATTCTTATCGATTTCGGATTTTGGAGGAACGGGCTGCCCCCTGTCGAAGTTTACAAATTTGTGTAATGACAATTAATTTGATATCATCTCCCAAAAAAGGATCTGCTGCGCTCAGAATACTTACGCAAGGCTGCCTCCTTCTCTGGGGGCATACTTAGAAGTTTGCTTAACACCATGCCGTATTAAATACCCTTCGAAGTTAATTTCCTTGGCATCATTTCTTGCAATAATCTGTAGGAGCAATCCTGCAGAGCCTCCTGATTTACAGAGGACTGTTTCAGGATTGTGTTTTCCTATTTGAGAGATTTGAGGGCTGAATTCAGTTAGCGCACTTCACGTTTGAGGAGCTCCTTTACGTCCATGAGCTCCTTAACCTAATTTTTGTAGGTCTCCAGCTCTCTGATCTCCTAATTCAAGTCGTTGATCTCGCCTTGAAGGATGGGGCACTCCTGGCACTGCTAGATTTTTCGAATAGTCCCCTTTTTCTGTTTGGTTCGTTAATTTTCGACTGAACAAAAAGAGCGGTCGTCAAGAGACACTCTCGACATGATGGATGTAGATTCAAATTTGGTGGACTCTTCCTTGATTTTATTGGGAGTGCTGGAGGGCGATGGTGAAGGGTGCTTGAGAAGGGCCTCGAGTCGTTTGCGCTCAGTGCGCTCGGCATGGAAGAGGTCAATATACTTGGTGAGCTGAATTTCATAACGTCTTAAGATTGCGTGGTATTTAGCTCTCGCTTACATAATTAATGCGAAAAGACTGACCTAAAATAACTTTTCATCGTAGATTTATTGGCTCCCTTGATGCATACCCTATCTTAAACCTCGGCTTGTCTCTCGGTTGTCCGTAGTGCCAAAGAGCACCTCCTTAAGCCCCACCCTCGCTCCGCCAGTCTTGCTTCTCGCTCGCTCACGGAACATCGAGCTCGGATAGTGTCGTTGTTCGAGTCGTTGCGAGCTAATGGTAATCTCTCACGAATATCCAGCCAAGGAGAGGACAAATAATCCTATTTTTAGAGGCAGATGGCCGGATTTGCACCTTAAAACTGCGTCAGAGTCAAACAGTACGACATAGCAATTAGGACAAATACAGAGGAGGTCGAGCAGTCGTAAAGAGTGGGGACAGGCAAGTCCTAGCGATTCCCAGAGGTGGCAGAGTTTGAGGCGGAGTAGAGGAGCGCCGCCTCCTTCCTGCCGGTCCTTAAGGATCAAAGGGATAAAAATATTCCAAAGTCACTCTACCCGTAAATCAAGTCTACTGTAGAGGGGTACTAGATCTTCAAAGCTTGCAAGGAGATCGAGAGGGGCAGCAAGCTCAACAGGGGGAAGCTCTGCAGACTCCTCCTCGCTAGGAATAAGTTCTTTAAGCTACTCGGCGAGGACATGACTTTTCGCTTGGTGCAGACCGCCATCATCCACACCATCCGACCCTACAGTGAAACGATAAAGCGAGGGACTTTGATTGAGGAGGTGTGGTTCGTGCTCTACGGCCGGCTCAGGGAACATAAGAAAGGGGAGGGCCTAGAAATCCTCCTTTGCTAAGGCGATATGTTTGGATAATAGATAGTGTTTTAAAAAGAGAGCAAGCCGAAAAAGTTCTAATTCTCGCTGGTGACAGAACTGGAGAGCGCAGTGCTGAAGACCAGTAGAAACCAGCTCATCGAGTGTCTTGCAGAGATGGACGAGACCGACTCCGACCAAGCCGTTGAGTGGCTGCGCAATAGTTTAAAGAGCAAAAGACAATTGATGAGTTGCTTTAGAAAAAATTGAATAATTCATACACTAAACAACTACACTCCCAGTCTTTCGCCAGGCTCAATCTGCAGGTTCTTTACTTTAATAACCTGGTCCCCCACATTGTACAGAATAAGGAAATCGCCGGCACAGGACTCCTTAGTTTCGACCTTAAAGTTGGTAACTTTGGCGTACTGAAAGAGTACGGATTGGGACTTAATGGGGGTGCCTTCCTGATAGAGCGTGGTAGTTATTTTAAAATCGTTATTGAATAGGAATGAGTCATCCTCGATCAGCCTCACCTCCGATTCGAAGATTACTTTCTTTTCCGCCTTTTATATTGGGTCGTTGTGGGCCCGGAGTTCAAGTCCGACCATGTTCTACCAAGTGATCTCACACTCATCGAAATCCTACTAGCTGTATACCTGCACTCGCACTCGGTTCCAAAGTCCGGGGAAAATCCTATTACCTCCCTAAGTATAGGTCCAGACATTTATGACTGTGCTCTTCACCTTTATCTACTACGCCAGCAGCGTCGATGACAGGGCCAGTGGGAAGCTCAACTGGGCGTAGTAGATCCTGGCTTTTATCAATTTTACAAGTCCACGATAGTTAAGAGTGAGAGTGACGCCCGGCCTCACCTCAAGAATGAACTGCTTGCGCTCCTAGGTGGTGAAGGTAATCTTCAAAAACTGGAAATCTCCAGGCACAACCGAGGCGAAGTGCTCTTCCAGCTAAAATTATATTCTAAACTGGAATCCTTTGAGATGCACGAATTTGAATGCACGTAGTTATCCGCCGAATGTGCTCTTTAAGTAGCAAGGTCCTGTGCTGTCCTTGGGCAGCACCTCCAGAATTATCTTCTTATTCTCCAGACTCACAAGAGAGGAGGAGAGCAGTCTCTCCAGGTTGTCGTGTGCCTTCCGCAGATCGAACTAGTAAACGAGATAGAGGAGTTCCAGGTTGGGGTACTTAAACAACTAACTCCATAGTTAGGTGGGTATGTTGATATTGATATGGGAAAGTCCAAAGTAGCGTTTGGCTTTGAGGATCATAAGACTCAGCTTAAGCAGCTGGCCTCTAAGTGACTCTGCTCCTTCAAACCTTTTCACTAGCCCGAGAATTTCCTGGAAGAAGACAGCTTTGAAATTGTCGAATGTCCAAAAGCCAGTTCTCCCGGGTGCAGGAGCAACCAACTCATGCGTCAGAGCCCTTTTGATTTAAATATTAATTTCTTAATGGATCTTAAGCCATCTGGGGAGCTGGAACTCGAGGAAGGCTATTTGCCAGAAGCACTCTATCTTTGTTAAGGAGAGTGCAATGAGGAGTTCGCTGAAGCTAGAAATATTTTGGAGTTACTGTGCATACTTAAGCTTTTACTGGTCAAGCAAGACGATTAACTGAAGAAGCCTATTTAAAGCCTAGTCGACAGGCACACCCTCAATTTCAAGTTTAGAGACGAAAGTCGCGAGGGCCTGGACGATCAGCTTGGGCTGGCCAAGTGCAGCTGCCAGCTTGGAAGTTAGGTAGTAGCAATTATAGTTAAGCAAAAGCTTGGGAGCCAGATTTTAGTTTATCTTGAGAATGACTTAGTATTTGGTCGACACCTTCTCACTCTTGAAGAAGACAATAAAGCCCTCAAGGTAGCTCCTTGCCTTCTCTCCCTGAGTTAGCTCGAGCAGAAGCAACACTATCGACTCAGTTATGCCAAACAGCTTGCCCAGACTCAGCTAGCACTTGCCCTCAATCTGGGCTTGATAGCCGCTGAATAGATCTGGCAGGACTCTCTACACGTACTGCTCGCAAAATTTCTTGAGGTAAATCAAGAAGTTGTTAATGGAATTGTGGAGGACCTTGCGATGGGAATCCTAGTCGGAAATGAGGAAAGAGAGGAGGACCTCCTTGGCCTGTCTGGAACAATTTTTTTGGATATACTGGAAGAGCTAGTTCTGGATCTTGTAAGTTTAGTTGGAAAGTCTGATTGTAGCCGGCATGAAGATTATTAGACTCCTTTCCTTCCCGGAAAAGCTGTTTAAAAAGTCCTTGAAGGTGAGGTTGAAGGCCTGTTTGCTGTCACACCCCAGAACTATTAGTTTGCAAAGGCCCTATTTGGCGTTGCTGAAGTTAGGCCTGTAGAGGAGCGGGAAAGGCAGGTGTGGAAAGTGAATGTGCAAAGGCAGGAAGGGAGCGGCCAGCTATTGGATAGTCTGCAACTGCAATTGGTCAGCCTGGTAATTAACCAGCATAAGTTGAATTAATCAATGTTTGCGCATCAGCAAGTACCCGGGTATCTTAACACCCAGCTTCTCAACATTGACATTCCCGTGAGGCACACATTCATACGGGAAATTTTTATCCTTATCGATGAGGATCTTTGTGGTATCGCTGATGTGGATCATACTGGGCTACCCGTTCTCCTCAAACTTATTCGCAATGAGTACGTCTCGTCCGTATATATCATACCTAACAATCTAGGTCCCAATTATCCCTCCGATTATGTTGCCTGTGTGAATGCCGATTCGCATGTTGAGCTCCTGGAAATCAAGTTCTTGACGCGTGCGTTTTATGATTTCGACCATGTTGGCGGCCATGCTTATCACATTCAGAGCCTCCTGCAGGGGGTTGCGGTAATAGGCGTTGGTGAATCCCATTATCACGTAGCAATCTCCAATGGTGTAGAGCTTATACACTTTGAACTTAAGGCAGCACTTGTCGAAGTCAGTAAAGAGCTTTCTTAGCATCTCAACTACTTTTTCGGGGTTTTCGTTGTTTCGGTTGGAGTATGCCGTGAAGCCCTGGATATCTGCGAAGAGGATTGTGACGTTCTCGAATTCGTCAGTAAGCTCCAGTTTATTATCGATTTTCTCGCTCTTGAGCTTGAGGAAGGCATGGGTGGGCAGGAGCTGCGAGACAATCCCTTTTTCCTCCTCCTTTTTTATCTAATTTTTTATCAAGAAGTTGAAGAAATTGATTTTGTAGGAGTAACTCAGGTAGCTGAAAAGGCAGCTATGCAGGCAGATCCCCATCAAGCAGAAATAGTTGATGAGCAGGTTGTCATTGAAGTTGATAGCGATCCAAGGGACCACCATCCCCAGCAACATAATTACTAATGAATCAACGAACTAAAACACACTGAGTGTGCGAAGAATGCATAGGTAGAGTGTGGCCTAGAATATCGAGACAACTTGGAGCAGCTCACCGATTTTTATAAGGCCGATAAAAATATTTTTACTGAGGAAGCAGGAGCCTACGCAGAATACTGAGATCAACACCGAAATTAGTCTAAAATTAATTTCGTTGTAGCCTCGGTTTATTATGAACACGTTGCACAGCAGCAGTAGGCAGACCACTCCTCGGAAGATGCTGATACCCAGAAGGTATTCGCTCGTGATGGGAGTCAAAAAGAATTTGCTGAAGAGCAGGTAGACGATGGAGTGCAAGAAGTAGATGGTGAGGAGAATGACCGAGATAACTATGTCTCTACTACCGTAACGACCCTGCTGCCAGGCTTTGAATTTGCTGTAGGAATAGTCCTAGGTCAGCATGAGCAGGAAGCAAGAGGGGTTGAGATGCTTCTAGTCCTCCTCGATATGCTCCAGGACCTAGGGAAGAAAGGGCTAAAACTCGCCTTTGGGCGAGTCCTACGGCAGGACAAGCTGTTCCTAGTTGTTCTGGTTTTTGAGGTACTCCTTAATGGACTTGACGATGTCCTCGTGGTTGATGACCATCCTTTTGCGGTCGGAAAAGTCCCGCTCCATTCTGATCAGCTCGTCTACTCCCTTTCTAAACTTCTCCACTATTTTTATAATCGGCAGTGGCTACGGCCCTATCCTGTAGATTAGCACTGGCTCTCCGTTATTGAGGCCTTTCATCTTCACGTAGCTCTACTTAAAATTTTAGGTCTTGTGTTTCACTTTTTGGAAGGCTGCCTCAGATACCACGATTTCCTTCGAGTTTGCTTTCGAGCAGTGTCTGGATGTTGTGTTCACAGCATCTCCGATCAAGGAAAACTGAGGCTTATGATGTCCGATAACGCCTGCAATAACCTTTCCCAAATGAATCCCAATTTTGATTTAAAGCTCCTTGTCCTTATTTTTGCCGTACATGATCCCCTTGGTCTTAGCGACCATCTCGATAGCCATGTTAAGCAGCCTCTCCGTCTGGTCCCTGTAGAGTACGTACTCGTCCATCTAGTCTTAGCATGTCTTTAGCCCAGTTGCCGCCATGTAGGTCATTCCAACTGTTTAAATTTTCTGGACACCGAAGCCTGGACAGAGCTGATCGAACTGTCTAAAAAGTTCGTCAAGAAGGACGACAACGTTCTTGCCTTCTTACTTGATGATGAGGTCAAAGTTGCAGACATAGCAGAAGAGTATACTGACTTTGTGCTCAGGCTTCTGCATGGAGAAGAGGCGCTTCTGCATCTGCTTCTGGACAAACTTAGGCACTAGAATCCCAAGAATTTCTTAAGTGTGCTGACTCTCCTTCTAGATTTTGACCTGGGTTAGGAAATCAGCCTTTTCAATTTTGACTTGCTCGTAATTGAAATACATGAGCATCCCTGAATTCAGCAGCAAGTAGATTATCACGATCACACTCGAGTACATCGCGAAGTAGTAGGTAGCATATGTGGCTAGCTGTCCAGCCTTAAAGTAGTAGAGTGAGCCCTATCGAATGGAGGTGCTAACAGTGGCAATGAGAAGGAGGGCAAAGACCTGGATGAGTCTCTGCCGGCAGTTGATAGTGATGAAGCAGTTAATGACCAGCGTCAGTAGAGGAATGTACATTTAATTGATGTTAACCCATTAGAAGGCCACTTTATAGACGAGCAGAATACATAAGAGGATCAGGGAGAGGAGATTCAAGCGGTCCAGCAGAAGGGCCACCACCAGCAGGAACAGCACTAGACATGCGAACGCGATGCTCATGTTCATCACTACTGTTACTCTCGTCGCAATCGCGTTTACGATAGTTATTGCGATTAGTGAGAGAGCCAGAAGGACCATCATCTGCTTGAAGATTTTCAAGGAGTGTTTGCGCTTGTCGAAGTTGAATTTATTTTCGATGGTCTAATCGACGATTTCCAAGTACTGGTTCAGCCGCATCTCGTTGATATTGAAGCTTGCTGGGGCTGAATAATTACACATTTCGACTACGCTGCCTTCAATATCGACGGAATTCTAGAAAACGTGTTTAACGACGTCGATAATCTTTCTGTCCTTTTCCATGAACTTGAGGAGTTCGTCGTTCTTTGGGCGTTCGGATGATTTCTTTTAGAGCCAGTCGCCCAGAGTGTTTTAGCTGAAGATGACTCGGTAGAGACATGAGAAGACCATGCAAATCAGAATGTTCACGATCACCACTATGACGCAGCTGAACCTCCTAAAAAACGTGGGAATTGCCAAGTTCACCTAGAATTCAAAGTAAGAGGTCAGATGGTTCAACAGAATCGTGCACGCGATTATAAGGATTGTCCAGCAAAGACACGCCAACCCGATTATAGTCTTGCGGCTTGATGCGATCAGGGCTGTGTGCACAGCTGAAACCAGCGCCAGTGAAAAATAGAGCGCCAAGTAGAGATGTTTGGCTGAAAAGTCAAGGACAGTTACTTCAGACATGAGGCAGTAGTAAGTATTGAAAAATATGATAACTCCGTGGAAGACGCCCTCGATCAGAAAATTTTTGCAGAAATTGTAAAAGTAGTGTGTCCGGCTTAATCTCGCTTAACTGTATAAGCCCGGGTACATTCTGAGCATATCTTTGGAAATTTCTTAGTCAACATAGGACAAGATGAGAGAGTTTCCCATGGCGATAAACACTGAGTCTATGAACAAGAAGGGGGAGGAAAGTATATTCTATGATATGAAAAGTTGGAAACAGTTAACTAGAAATACGACCACTGTGTATACCCAGCTCTTATACATTGTGTACATCAGTCCCCTTATCGGCACCATAAACGGTTGGACATTCAGCTCTGTCAGCAGTTTCGATAGGGTTTTTAGGGATTTGACTCGAAGATCAGCTGCATTGGGGCTTGCCAGCACTCCATTATTGTTATCGCTGGCCAGCTATATGCTAATTGAAGCTTCTTAGAACATGAGGGCATCGTTCATCGCATCTCCGACTGCAACCACACATGGCTTGCCAGGGTAGTAATTTTTTATTAGCCTAGCTAAGAAACCTTTTTGTTTGGGTGTTAGGGAGTAGGAAAGTAGGTTTTTACAGAAGGTGGTCGCATAAATGAAGTGCTTAAGGATGTTGGGATCCTTTTCGATGAAATTGATGCTGGGTCCAGAGACGAGGAGATTGCACTAGATGAAGCCCATCCTGTCCTCGGCAGACATCCTGACTACTTCCTCGCTCCTCGAATTCCTGGTCTTGTCGAGAACCAATTTCTCCGGACTGAGCTGCATCTGGAACTAAGTTAGAATGGAGAAGATCCTTGCCTTTACTTGCTATGCGTTCTAGCCATAAATGTGATGCATCTTGAGTTTCTCCTAGGAAAGGCTTTTTCCGACATTGATGGTCGATTCTTTGGAGTCGCCAGAGAGCAGCCAGCAACGCACTCCTGATTCTCTGAGCTGCGATATTAGCTCGGGGGCCCCATCTTGCAGCTAGTCCTTTAACGCAACAATGCAAACCAGCTACAGATCATTCTCATATCGCTAGGCAAGATTCTAGAAATCAGACTGGGTGCTGATGAGGCTAAACTTGAGGCGCCAGAAATTTTTCTGATAATCGTCGGTCTAGCTTTTGGAGAGCCTGCGTTGAGCGAACATGATGGGCTTCAGTCCTCGTTTTTCAAGATCGTTAATAATATCCTAAAAGCGGTCCTGCTCCTCCTGCGAGAGCTTCATGAGTCGAATAAGTCTTCTGGGATGAGCCTTGCAGATGATGGTTGACTAACAGTCCTCAGGATTTTCTAGATAGACAATACTCATTCTCCTTCTGTTGTAAGTGAAGGAGTTGACTCCGACAAGCTGGTACTTGAAGGGCTGCCCGTTGATCCTTACGTTTATTTTCTACTTGACGTCGGATCTTTGGATATACCAGCCGCAGAGCTTGCTGAACTCGTGCAAGACCTCCTACTATTTGGCTGCGGAGTGGCTGATATAGATGTTCTTCTTGGCGTCGTAGCCGATCTGCGCATCGTGGCAGAGCACAAAGGCAGTCTGGATTTGCAGGATCTAGCTCTAGTTAGACAGAAGATTGCTGGCGTAATATTTTTCGTTGAGCCTAAGACTCTACAGGGAGCGTTTGGCGATGCCCTTGCGCTCTTTGCCGTCCTCATTGTGGAGGATGTGGTTGGTGGAGTGGCCGAAGCCGTCGTCAATCTCGAAGTAGTTGAGTATCTTTGGGTAGAGAGAATCAGCTTCCTCATTGTTAGGAATGATCTTGATGGCCTTGGAGGTCTTTTTCTCTACGAGTGTCTTCTTCTTCTTCTCGGAGGCCAGGGGTCTGGCGCTGCTGTCCTAATCGGCAAACATTTCCACTCTTCGTTCCTACATATTTAGGATCATTGACAGCTTCTAGACGTCGATAGTATAGTGCGAAGTCTATGTTATGATTTCCTCGACTCTGTAGTTTGAGGTGGTGAGAGTACCTGTCTTATCAAGGAGGGCAAAGTCGAGTGCACCCAAGTCGAAGAGCGGCTTGGGATTGAGAATCTCAACTTCATCGAGGAACTTACGCTTGATAAGCAAAGCATTGATGAGCTAGTAGACATCGAGGAGGATGTATACGCTGATGGGAATTATGGAGGAGAAGATCATCACGTTCAGCTTGAAGACGTCCCAGCTGCTCCGGATGGTATTTATCTACAGTGGGATCAGGAAGTTGAATGCCAGCGATACTAGGAAGAACATTAGTAGCCAGACGATGTACGCCGGAGTTAGGCATCGCGTCAGCATCGACTCCAGCCCCGAAGGCTTGGGGGCCGCATAGGATGAGTTCATCATGATTTTGGTGTTCATTCCCGCGTAGATTACCATGCCGAAAATCCAGCCAGAAGTCTTGATTACAGAGCCCCGGGGAATGAAGTTCTAAATGGACAGTTTCTAAACCTTCGGGTCTTTGTTAAGTTTCATGTAGCCGTAGAAGTCTTTGGGCCTGTTGTTGGCCGACTCTATTGTTAGCTTCCCGCTGATAATCTTTTTGTAGTTTCGCCAGTTGTTTTTCTGCTGCGTCTTCGAAAGCAGTTGGGTGATATAAGGCGCCTTTTTCCTTGTGGTGTTTATCCTGCCGTCATAGCCTGAAGTCTGGATGAAGGTAATTGCCTAACGATCCTTGATTTCCAGGGAATCGAGCAGAAGCAGGTCAGCTGGTACTGTATCTCCCCGCTTCAAATAGAGTATGTCTCCAACCTTAATTTAGTCATAGCGAACTTCCTTGTCCTCATTGTTTTAGGTGCAGATTTTGGCGAGCTCGGAGTTGACTCGCTAATCGTTGGACCTGCGCATCAGCTCCGAAAATAGTTACTTCAAAATGAAAACTGCAATTGAAAGCAGGATTGGGATTTCGAACACGCCCTTCTTGAAGGCGAATAGGTTTGAAGGGACGAGGTTGATAATCATGATGACCAGGTAGAAGACATAAACAGTGCGCCTAAGCAGCTGCACGGCGACGACAGGAACAAAGTTCAAAAGTGTGTAGCGGTTGGTGGAGATGCGATTGATGCTGGGCTCGGTGACGACTTTAAGCTCACCGTTCTTGAACTCAAGCGTCTCCTTAGAAATGTTGGTCCTCGGATCCTATTAGAATTACATATGGATATTGAGCTTATATCATGCTAATCAGGCTTGCCTTTAGGAGCTGGAGCATTGTCAATTAGGCCGAAGCCATCCTCGCCAACAAACTCAAGCACTCTCTCACCATACTTGCCCTCCCGCCGCCCCTTCACACCTCATTACTCACATTCTAGACTCTTGCCCAGACCTAGCTCTTGATCTCCACCAACCCCGACCTGGACCTGCCGAAACTGAAGCTGTTAATGACCCACGTCAAGACCCAAAGAGCCTCTCTGCTGCCTACCGCCAATAATGACCTTTAGGAGCTCTAATCAACTTCCAAGTCTATAGACGATCTGCTTTCACTCCACAGTTCGGAGAAGGATACTGTGGTGAATGTGCAGAAACTGGAAAACCAGCTTGAATACATTCGCATGCGCAAGGCCCTGCTCAACGAAAAAATTGGTCTTCTCAACTACCAGTTCTATCATGGCCATCCTCGGGTCATCGGACTCTAAGGTTTTCAAAAGACGCTGCAGGAAGTGAGGGATAAATACTTGCGTGCCTCTCTGGTCTTATCGAAAGATATCGCTCTACATGAGTTGATATCAGTTCTTCATGAGTAGAACATCAACTACCAAGTAGTGCTTAACCATCGACCGTATATTGAGCACCTGGTAAGGAGTGGTTTCCCCTGCGACAACTTTATGTTCGATTGCTAGTTCCTGAACAGGAGGGTATCAGCCAAGCAGGCAAGACTGCTGAAAGCCAAAGACTCCCTGTTGACTTTCTGCCTCCTGGAAAGCAAGAATAAATTATCGAGACTTTAGAAATTGGTTTGTTAGGCCTACGGGAACAACCAGAAAATATATCTTTCGGACGGGACCTCCTTTTCGAAGACGCTGAGCTAGTCCATAAGCCAAGCAGCCCGACAATTCACAGCAGAGCAAGTCTGGGTGGTCGTTAGTCCACGCACTCGCCATTTCAATTCTAACTTGATGGAAGAGTTCCTATAGCACAAATAACGAGTATTCCTTATCGAGGACTAAGAATAAAGCCGCTCTCTGGAATAACTCAAGCGTCTGATGAAGTAATAGGAGCTCCTAAACTAGCGAGATCGCAACGTCACTGTAGATCCAGTTCGATTCGTGCATAGGCTACTCGATACTCTCTAATTGTCGGACTAGAACTACCTCAAGCTCATTGGCTAGTGCTTGGGCTTAAATTCTTAGAAAACCTAGCAACTCTGGAAGCAGGCCAAGGCCACCTACAAGTAGGACCATATCGGATTGAGGCTGAAGCTCAAGCATAAGAAAGAGAAGGTGAATAAAGTGTAATGATTTATGAGGGACTCGGAAAAACACCCCTGGTTGACTGGGGCTAATTGAAGAAGGCTCAGCTGAGCCTTAAGCTTCTGAAGGCCTTAGAGCCTTAGCTTTTCAGGCGAAGGTCACAGGGAGTCAGTATGCACATCCAGCAACCCGACTTACAATCCAAGCAGCAAGTACTCGCTCAAGCAGATCTTACTGCGACTAAATTTAAAAGGACAAACACTTAAATCCAAAAACATGGGCAATTAGTACAGCAAGGACAGTATGATTATGAGCAGTTGTTCCCCTGCCCAAAGTGTTCCCGTTTTTTCCGGAGACATTTCCTACCCAAACATGTGTCTCTGTGTAATTCTTAGCGCAGACAGGTTTTCGACTCGAAACTAAAACGGATTCAAGACATTCCCAAGCACATAAAGAGATCGAGGACCCCTTTGAAAAATTAGCGCTGGAGGAGAGAGAGTTTGTAAATGAGAGAGCTACTGAGAGGAGTGGTGCAGCTCCGCTAATGTCCTCGCTGTGGAAAGAAGATTCCTCGCTAGTAATTACGCAGGCACGATATCGAATGTCGGGTCAGATGAGTCACACATTCCATGGCTCAAGCAACTTACAGGCAGACAAATCTGCAGTAAATGTCTTCAATTATGTTATTTGCTCAATAGCGCAGAGCTAGGAAGGCTGCGACTCCCGCTCTAATCCAGATATCCTGCACCTCCGATGTCGGCATCTCGAAAAACATCACGAAGTTGGTGCTGTGGCCTGTCGTGCTAAGCGTCCCTCTCCTACTCACCACTTTGTAAACCGGACATTCATAGATGCCTTCGGAAGGCACTGCTCTGTTGGGGGCAGGTACTAAATGAATTAGCGGAAGATCTGGTAAGAGATGTACCTGAGTAGAGCTACTTGGCTTTAGGGTTCTGGATGGAATGCGACTTAAGATCCCATTTGGCTCCCTCAATGAACATACCGTAAATAAGGCAGCCGCTCTAAGGCTTGGCCTTCACATCGTTGTGAGTCATGTGATCCATGTATTTGAATTCGAAGCTAAGTTGGTCTATTGCGATTATCTGCTTTCTGGCGTAGTTCTGGAGAGTCCCTGTCAAGAAGGCTTGGGGAAAGAAGAAGCCTGAAATCCAGAACACTTTTGGAGTCCCGAAATCAATCCAATTTTTTAAGAAAATTATCCTAGCGTTGAGATCCTCAGTCCATGAACTAAGCGGCTTCATTGAGAGGAAACTCCTCTCCTCCCAAAGTTTGGGAACTTGGTTATCGAACAAGGAGTTGGACATCATTTCCAACTACTCGCTCATAACAATCTGGCCTTTAAGAGCCTTCTTGACGTTGACAAGACTCTCCTTCATGATTACGAGCAGTCGATTATAGCGAATTATCTCCTGAACCAGTACGGTATTCATCGATTCCTAATAGCTCGTTGGATAGCGCTTGTAGATGTCGTCGAAATCAAAGATTTCAGGAGTTCTTTCCTCGACAAAGGTGGCAATGTCAGATATTTTTTCCTAGCGAGACTGGCCTTGGCCTGCGCTGGATCTCGGTTGAACAGAGAGGATAGTTTAGAGCATCTGCAATGTCTAGTTCTGGCTATTTGTTATCTAAGCATTGTCATGAAGACCAAAAGCCTCAGGAGCAGGGTTGAGCGGCAGATTCTCGATGTAACTGATAAATTCGTCCAGTCGCTCGACCGGAGGCTGAATGTAGATCCCTGAGCTTGAGAATGAGTGACTATCGTGCAAGGCGTTCTAATTCAAATAGTTTTTGAGGATGGTTTTAATGAGCCTGACATCCTTATCATCAGTTACTCGACCCCCGTAGTTAATTTATGCGCCAAGATAGTTGAGCACTTTGTAGGGAACTTGTTCGTACTACTACAATAGCATTTTCAGTTGTCTCCTGCAGACCATCAAGTCCTAGTTTGTGAACTAGTAGGGGATGTTCCAGCCGATCGGCCCAAATTTCCTGCGGTCCTGGACAATGGCGTGGAATAGACAGAACCCGAATAAAAGGCGTTTGAATTCTCGGGGCCTGGTGCACTCCTCGAATTCCCTCTGGTCAAGGTTTTTATAAGTTCTGAGCAGGTTGTTACGGAGTCCCTGAGGAGGCTACAACGTCATTTTTACTCCGTTTTGGAGGATGGATATCGGGAAGCTGGAAGTCGGCATTGAGGTCAGCCAGAGTCTAAATTATCTGTGCATGCCGTCGTTGAGGTCCTAGCAGATTCGTTATAATTCCGGCATCCAACTCACTGCAAGATGGCAGTTCTGTAGTAAGACCCAGTTGCCCTTGATCGTGCCTTCTTTTATCATCTTTTCGGCCTTGACGCCCTGGCCTTGTCCCAGTGATATTGATTCATACTTATTGGACATACCCATTTCTTAGGCGCACTTTAAGAAATCTGCTACTGGATCTGATCCGGCAGAGAGCACGAAAATAAGTGCTGTCGTAATTGAAGAATCCTTGTAACATTTGATCAGGTCGAATGTTGGGGCGACGATAAAGCGATTTCCCATTACACTCGCAATCCAGTTTTGCACAGCAGGAATTACTTTGTCCATCCTCAGACTTTTGAGAACAATGATCTTCTGGAACTGATCGAGGGAGCTATTGAAGGGCTCAGGCAGCAGTTCTTCCTGTGGATTCAGCGAGTCAAAAATGTTTCGCCATTGGTTTGAATTATTCAAGAAGTGGCTTTAGATCCCTTTGAGTTTTTTAAGCTTGTCCATGCCATAAAACTGACGGTACATATCTGCCCATTGATTTTAGGACACCCAGTCTGTAGGATTCGCAGGGATTTTGATCTAGCCAGATGGTCCTGCCAGTAGGTACCTCCACTCCTCATCGTCCATCTTATGGTCGCCCTGCAGAATTTTCACAGTCAGGAGCAAAGAGAAAGTAAGTTTCTGCTTCTAAAAAAGTGAGCGGCAGATGTTTTCGTAGAGACTGTAGGTGAAGTAGTTATTCATATTGAGCAGGCGCTGCTGCAGGTCTTAGCTCGCTGGACTGTTCTACACTGCCAAGACAAATAAGTTGTTGAACCACTGTAAACTGTACTGGTACATTGGATCGATTAGGCTGAGGTCTAGGATGCAGAAAAACAGCAAGCTGGCACGATAGGCTACTGGCCTGTATCCTTCTCTCGTTTAATCGATGGTTTTTTCGGTGATCTTAGACTACTCGACTCTAGCATTGATCTCTTTGGACATTGTTTTGCTGTTGTTCAGCTCGTTGATGAGCGACTCGTCCTTCAAGAATTAGTCGATGTTGCCTTCCGTACTGCTCAGAGCCGCCAAGATCGAGTCCTCGAGCTGGACCAGAGTCTTTTTGTCTTAGGCGTTTCTGAGGACGATTGAGAGTTTCTTCTGCTCAAGCTGGGGATTCTAGAGGGCGACAATCCTAGCCAACATTTGCTCCTCGAGTCCAGAGGGCGTGATGGCGAAGTTGATCAGACAGACTTTGACTGAGGTCTAAGGACTGTAGTGTGGATTTGGCAAAGTGGTCGTCATCAGGAACTTGAATTTCTAGTGATAGGCGAGGGTCTTCTAGCCGATTGTTATTGAGTAGGAGGAGCCGGTCTTCACTACTTTCTGCAATAAAATTGGTTACAGCGAGGGGTCCAGGTCTCTCCCCACGTTCTACATGAGCACCCACTTGCCGAACTGGACAGCTAGTTCGACTGTTCGGATAAGAGTTGTCTCCGTCACTTTAACGACGTCAAGGCCTTCCGGATGGTCCTTTCCCATAGCTTTTATAAATTTGTTGGCCTGCGTCTGGGGGTCGATCATGAGAGGCCAGCGCTTGCTTTTGAATATAATCAAGCCATTTTATGTGCTGGTGTCATCCTTGGGCAACCCTGCAATATTCCATTGCTGGATGACAACAGGCACCCCTAGGAAATTCCTCATACTTATACTTTCAGTGTGAGGGAATTAAATAGCAGCGAGCGATTATCTCCAGTACTTTTCCATTCGATTGCGATATTCTGCAGTAAAGCTGCCGAGGTAGGCGACTGCCCCTGCAGCTATTACAGAATTACCGTCAATCAAATCTGCGGAAGCCTTGAGCTTGATTACTTCCTAGCTCCAGCGCTTCTGCTCTCCAGAGAGCCCTTGAGTGAGTTTCTTAGCTCGAGTGAGCTTAACCTTGCACTCATCGATCTTGAACTACAAGTCGGCCTTTTCGTTAGTTTTGGCTGTGAACAGATCCTAAAGTGCCTTGATCTTGTTGTTGATCTCATCCAGGGCTGCTTTCTTTACTCGGAGTTACTCAGATTTTTAGGCCAGCAACGATTGCGTGGCTTGCAGCTTCTCTCGAAGAGGTTTAGTCTCTAGGTAGACTTTGTTGTAGTCGAACATAGCCTTGACCCACATAAACAAGAACTGGACTGCATAGGAGCAGGACTTGGCCCTATCGAGAGTGAAGTCCGAGTCGGGCAAGATCTTTTCGGACAGTTTTTTGATGTAGGAGGGGTTGATGTTATCCTTGTTATAGCCCTTCAGCTCAGCTAAAAGTACTGCGGGATCATTCAATATGAACTTTTTAGCCGTCTCGAAGTAGTTCTACTATTTCACTCCGTCAACGGTCGATATTATTATGCTTCCACCCTGCTTCTTTATGAAATCCATTAGCAGGATCACCACTCCTCCCAGGATCACTTTCACCGCCTTTGGTGGTGCAGGGAGAGATTTTACTTCAGTTAGATGCTACTTCTTCAGCTTATTGACCTAGGCGAGCGTCTGGTCAAGCATCTGCTTGGCTTCAGACACTGCTGCCTATGCCTCAGCTGCCAAGGTTTATGCTTCTCGTTTTTGGATATTTGCCTAAGTCTACTCCTTAAGAACGACCTTTTGCACCACTTCTGCATCAGCCTTATCGACAGTTAGCTTTTGCATGAGTTTATTGGTCTCCTAAGAGGCCTTCTACAGGACAGGCCCGAGTTAAGTTAATTTGACCTCCATGTCCTGCACTGCCAGGTTGGCGTCATGGAGCTTGTCAAGTCCGTTCTGCAGCCTGAAGATAGAAAACTTGGACTCCTTCTGCTTTTATCTAAGGATGCTCTTGTACATGTTGAGCAGTTAAAGATAGCTGGTCGGAGTCACGTAGTTGTAGCGCAGCAATTACTGTTTGAAGCGCACTGATTCCCGCTCGACTGACTTGTGGATCACTTTGAACATATCCACCAGCTTCTCGATCTTGCCTTACAAGCTGAGCTATGCCTAGACATCTTGCAGCTGGCCTTTGCCGACACCCACCAAGGCCTACTCGGGCCATTAGGAGAACCAATCGATAGTACAGCAGTTGACGAGCGACGGGAACATTCGGATTCTGGTCGCAAAAAGCTCATTTAGCGGGGACATTGCCATAACAATATGGATGTTCCGCCTCACTCTAGCTAAGTACATGGAGAAGACGTTCATTTTATTGGGTTGTAGTCCCTTCTTCGAGCAATCAGCCTTGCATTGGTTCATAATGTCTTCCATGTCCTTTTCTTGGTAGATGTTGGTAACGTCGCCTGAGTTGAGCACGCTGTTTAAATCCTCGAGCATGAGTTCATTGATAATCTGAGTATCGACAAAAATAAAGCTTAGTGGCTTGTTTTCTAGTCCTGCACTCAACAGCACCTCCTTCAAATCTTCACGCCACTTGCGCATTCCGTACCCTTTTATTACTTATATCTGACGGCTCTTGTAACTGGACAAATAGGTGGCCAGCCTTGCCAGACTCTGTCTCCCGCTGCCACCGACACCGAGCAGCAGAGCGTTACCTTGGGGCTGGCGCAAGATCCTAGCGATTCTGGAGACATGGTCGCAGGCATCAAGGAAAAGGACGAGCTTCATTGCCTTTTTGGAGCCTACTTCTGTATTGTACTCATCTAGATATTCCTCCATCTTCTCGATAAGCTTCTTGAACTCCTCGATCTCGCAATAATGTCTCGGCTCCACGTCTCTCCCCTGCATGAAGTCCCCGAAAATTATCCGGTCTGAATTCCGTTCCCCTTGCACACTCTCAGAAAATGATTCGGACACCTTGTTTAGTTTCTATACAAAAAGACCTTTGTCCTAGGCATTGACTAGTCGGTCGTAATACACCCTCATGTTCTAGTGCAGCCAGAGTTTCAGCACGTTGATCGGCTCGACGTTGTTTTTCGAGGATGCTGAGCAGATTCCTTGGACTACCTTCCAGATGTCTCGCAAGTTGAAGGTGTAATGGCTTTTGGAAGGAGTCGGCAAAAGTTCAATCTTGGCGAGGTTGTAGACTTGGAGACAGGCTTTGCCAATGAGTGGAATCATGGGCCGGACAGGCTAAGCCCATCTCTTCAAGAAGCTATTGATTAACTGATCGAATATTTGGAGGATGATCTGCTCGTCCAAGTCAGTGTAAGTTAGGATGTTAAAGTGTCGGATCAGTCTGTTGGTAATGAATGTCCTTCCTCCTCCTGGAGGCCCCATGGCGCACATAATTATCAAGTCCTCCAGGTTCATCCACTGCAGCTCCTTACGATTGTACCAGCCCTTGTGGTCCAAGTACTGGCGAATGAGCTCGATAGGGGGCTGTGCTCCATAGGTCTCTTTTTTAGGCATGTTGAGATCGTCAACGAAGATGATACACTTCTTGCCGATAGGTGGACCAAAAAATCCCTTCCTTCTTTTGTCCATCTTCAAATCTATTGTGTCTTGGGTCTGGTTCGCTGAAGTCTGCGCCGAAAAAGTAAGGGCGATATACTGGTAGGCTTCTGTCAGACTCGAAGTGAGCATTTTGTAGCAATTCATCGACTTTCCAGTCCCTGTGGGACCAGGAGAGAGGACGTTCATAGAGTTCATGACAAGCAGCTTAGTAAGGGCGAGCATCCGAGTAGAGTCTGCTGTCGGAATCATGATTTCATGGTACTGCAGTCGCGAGTCAACCTAGAAATTGCTGTAATTAAGTTTCCAGTCTGCCCATTAGTTTGTCTTCTCTTTGAACTAGAAGTCGAAGAGACTGCCTTCAGGAATTGCCCCTCTAAACTTACGAAGCTTCATTGTTTATCGCAGGAAGTCGTTGAACTTGGCTCTCGACTTGAGGTCTCCAGTGCACCCACAACTCCACATCAGGGCGAACACAAAGACTGACTCAATTATGCTGTCAAGGTGCGCGTATTAATCAGGCGAAATCTTTTTGAGCTCAGTCTCTTTATAAGGCTATAAATAGCAAGTGAGTATCTTGAGGAGACTGAGAGTGAGGTTGCTGGAGCTTGTCGTCACCACCTCGTTGATATTCAGCCTCACGTATTCCAGGCTTGCACTCAGGTAGTCTTCGAATAGCCTCTATAGGACTCCCATGAACGCTTTCCGCTATTTCAGGCCTGCGCTTAGATTGTTCAGCCATGACTTCACCAAGGGCTGGAAGCCCAGCGAGCTGGGCTACATGTACACCATACCACATCTGCTCACTGTGGCCGGACTGGCCACAGCCAAGTCCTCCACTTCAAACATCATTGTCATGTGCGGAGTCAAAGTTAAGATTTGACCACTGTTCAAACATAATTTTTTGTTATCGTCAAGGACTGTGTTCATGGACTAAATCCAAAGCGAATCGACGGGCCCATCAAAAACGATCCAGTGTTTTTCAATGGACTGGTCCTTAACGCACTACCTGACCATGTAGGCGAGAACCCCGTCAGCCCACTAGTGAGTCTGATCGTTGAAGGCGCCGTAAAGTTGTCCCATGGTGATGCTCTTGGGATTGAGGATGTGGAGGTGAACTTTAGAGAATCCTTTGTCCTTGAGGGCCGTCATTGATTTGCCCAAGATTTGGATGTTTTTGGTTTTGCCACCTCCCGTGGGCCCCACAAGCATGAGCCCGTGCCTCACCTGGATGGTGTCGTAGAGTTGGATAACCTTGTCGATGAACGGCTTGGAGGGCTGCAAGTTGGCCTTGGCTAGCTGATTGATTATGCTATCCATAAGCTGACCGTAATTGATAACAGGTCTCTCTGTCCCTGGGAATAAGTCGGTTATTATATTCTAGAACAGAGGCAAGTCGTCTTTAAGGAACTTCGGCACGTTAACATCTCTGAGAGCACGTAGCAGCAGTTGGTCTTCGTCCATGTCGGGGTCGGCCTGCTTCAGGAGTCCTGCTGCATTGATGACCGAACGGACAGCTCTCATCCCATAATCATAGTGGTCTTGGCTTGAAAGCTGCTATGAGGAGAGCTTGAAGGTGGCGACCATCTTTTTGGCCAAGTCTCTACCCTTCTTGAAACCGAAAGAGTAGAGCATGATTTATCCGATCATGGCATAGTCGGGTACCATCATAGCCACACTCCTGAAGAGCGCTTTCAAGTTGTCAGGAAGTTAGGTCCTCCCCGCATAACCGGGGTTCATTGTGATAAATACGGAGAAGGTCGGCAGGATCCGGATGACGCTGCCCTAGAACTAGCAGGATGGAGACCCTTTGGCCTTCTATCCGAACAGAATCAGCAGCTGCTGAGCTATCACTGACAAAACCTAGATGTTTATCCTATTGAACTAATCGAAGCAGCACCAGGCTCCTGCTGAGGCTAGGCCTTTGAAGAACTTAGCCACCATTATGAAGTCCATGCTGTCAGAGCAGTTAAACACCACGCACTGCTTCGCTAGGGCCTTTGCCAAGTCCTTGGTGCTCTACGTCTTGCCCGTCCCCGCAGGACCTGCAGGTGCACCACCCAAATTTAGTTTAAGAGCGCCCATAAGCGTCATGTAACATTTGTCCGTAAGCGGGGTAATGACAAGCCTCAATGTATTCCCCAGATATTCATAGCCGTAAGGGAAAACAGTCTGGACACATTTAACGTAGCAATCGTCCCGCTACCAGTAGTACCTCAGCTGGCTGATCCACTCGAAGCTGCCGACATCGACCACTTCGTTTATGAGTAGCTTTTAGACGACGTCCTTGGCGTGAACGTCAATAACTATGAGGGCGTTGATGGTGACCTGCTGCTGCTTGGTCAGGCGCTGTCGAACTAATTAAACGAGGTCGTTAAGCTGCTAGGTGCTCTTCTAGAAATAGGTCTTAACTGAAAAATTATTAATAGCGTCTTCAACCTCAGATGTCCAGAGGACTTGCGAGCCGTTGAGGACACATTGTCCGGGGTGGTTGAGCACCCACTTGCACCGTGGAGTCTGCATATACATCCGCACGGAGTTATCCAGTTAGTTGCGAACCGATTGTCGCATCATCCCCTCTACCTAGTTCATCCAGTCCTAAACGTTTTTGCTGTTGGGGTCAACTAATTCTACGAACCCGATCCTCTCTTTTTCGGCGGAAAACATTGCGTGGATGTACTTTTTCTTGTCGAACTCAATTTCGTGAATATTCTAAAAAACCTTTTTCAAGTGGGGCTGGACTGCGAGAGGCTATTTTGCCTGACTAAGGATCTAAAGCAGCTCGTCGTTGGAGAGGAAATAAAACCGAGCGAACCGTTCTCGCTTCTTTTCTAAGTATGCATTCAGCTCCTTCTGAATTTGTTACAGCTTTTCATTTGAGTCTTTTAGTTTGGGTAGGAGTCCGTCAGTTGTGCACACTTTCAGAACGTTCACCACATTCTTAGCCAGCAGCATGTTAGTCTTCCAGTTGGCATCCACGATCTTGAACTTCTTCGATTAGACTGGCAGCTGCTTTGAAATATCGGCTGAGTCGAAGATAGGCTGCAAGTACATCCACTGCCCTTGGCACTTCATCCACTCTTAGAGGACATCCGACATGACTTTCAGCTGTCCGTACCACCTGAGAATATTTTCTTAGAAGGGTTTTTTGAAGGGTGAAAATTGCATGGCCTGAGTATTGACCAGGTGCTCGTCTAGTATGGCCTGGATATCGTCATAACCCTTCATGATGTAGCTGGTCTTGTACACTGACAAGTCGAAGTTGATTTCCTCCCACTGTTTCCACATGGTGTTTAGCATTTGTTCAATGGTGAATTATTTGGCTGCACGCTCCCCTATATCCGTGCACACCTACACGTGCTTCAGCATGCCCTGACTAAGGATGTGATTGAAAGTGGTACCCTCTTCTCGGGGGTCGAACGGGAAGCCAACCGCCGCCTCGATTGCTTGCCAATGCCTATCTTTCATACCTTACTTTCTTAGTGCGACCATCAGAGGGACGTTGGGCTTAAACTTATCGATCTAATTTCGGACTCGCTCTGCAACCTGAGCGACTTGGTGCTGCCCCTTGTCTTTGAAGTATTTGACAGTTTGCGCAACCGTCCTGAAACCCTCCTCAACAAACTTTTCTGCGGCGTTGGCATCAAGTTGTTCAAAAGGTTCGTAGAGCCAAGCTTTACTGTAGACGAACCAGTTGTGAGTATTGATCCACAAATTCGAATAGGGCAGGAAATCACGAGCCATTGTCTGAATCTTCGTATAATCGGTCATCTAGATATTGAAGAGCTGCTCCCTGCTGTTAAATTTCCTTGATAGCTAGGCCACTCTGGCCAGTGACTTGTTGGTCTCGATCACCAGGTCGTAGACTTGATCGTGTCGATCTATGTTGTAGTGCTGGTGGAACATCATTATCTGCCGTTAAAGCTGGTCTAGCTCCTTCTTGAAGGAAATCTGCTAAGCCATCATCTGTTATTACATGCGCTCCTTCTCCTTCTGCAGGAACTCCTCGCGCTCCAGAAGAAGCTACCCGATTTCCTTGGGAAGTTTGAGGACCCTAAACCTTCGCTCCTGATCCTCAGGCGAAAGTTTAACCATGAAGCCCTCGATGATGCCGATGATTTCTCCGACCTTGCGGATTTAGATCCGCTGCTTTTCCAATTAGAGAAAGGCAGGTTCTCGCACGTACTATAGCACTTCGCTCAGACTCTAAATATCAGGCGTCTCCCTGGTCGCACTCTCCTCGATCTTCTTGAAGTTCTCCACGACCTCCAGGCTCAGCTCTTGCATCCGCTTGATGAGCAGGTCCACCACCGCAGCCTTCCGTCCACGAAGGGTTTCGCTAATCTGCACCTTGATCTGAGTTATTTCAACTAGGAAGCAGCCAACGTGGACAGAATCTGCCAGCTCGGAGTCTACTTTGGAATCCTTGGTCTCTAACTGCACGATCTCTTCTTTGAGCTAATTTATGTCCTTCTCTGTTTGTTGATTTATGTAAATGTCAAGCGGTATTTTCAGCAGGCTGTCGTAGGAGGTGAGGGTTGTAAGGTAAGTATGCAGTGGCTTGAAAAAGCCCTCCACCAGCTGCACGTAGGCCCTCCGAAGTTCGATCAGCCAGATGTTATCAGGCTTTATCAGCGGGTGCTCCTCCGGCATCGGCTTGTAGGAGGGGCTCTTCACATATGTCTTTATTATCTGGAAATTCTAATACTTAGGCAAAAACTTTGTTTCCATGTCAGACACCCACGCCAGGCTGTCGATCGGCTCCTCGAAGTACTTCACAAAGCTGTCCTTCAGTTCATCGAGGCCTTAGGAGTAGCTGACTCCGTTGGAGCTGAGCCTGAGCTGGATGAGAAAGAGCGGGAGGGGCTTAGGCTTGGACCTGGAGAAGAGGTACTAACCCTTATCATCGCGGTAAGGCTCAGAAGAGGGCTAGGGGAAGACATTGACTACATGGTTTGTGGAGTGGATCTAGGTGGAGGCCGGCTGGTAGGAGAGTAGGAGATCATAGAACTAGTAATAGCTCCTCCTGATGATGGAGCTAATCTGATTGCCCATTATTATTTTGTTGAGGTTCAGGAACTTGCGCAGGCCCTCCTCGGGGATGAACGGGCTCGTCGTCTTTTGGATCTTTAGCTCATTCTTTATTATTTCCTGCATCTCTCTCGGCCACCACTCCACTATCTTTCTCACCGACTTGTGGATGTAGTTCTATTGGCTGTGTTTGAAGTCGTCCAGTTTGACGTAGCCTGAAATGAAGGTGCAGTCGAAGATATTGGTGCTGGCAACGTTCTAATTAAGAAGCTTTATCTTGTCGTCTGCCCTCACGATTTACCGAATGGATTTCAGGTAGTTCATGCCAAATTCCTTGGCTAGCTAGTCGAAGGTTTTGGCGTCTTTGCGCTGGGTTCCAAAGAAATCAACTACTAATTAACGGCTCCCTTTCTGTCTTTAGAGGAGCAATTTTCCTGATTCAGGAACCTAAGGGACGACTTCTTTGGGGAGGTTGAGGGGCTTGGAGAACATCTTCTCGGAATCGGCAGAGGCCAGGAAAGATCTGAAGATGAAGTAATTCTGGAGCCGGTTGTAGTCTTGTTGGACCTCCTGGAAATTGTTGTCGAAGGACTACTTGCTGAAGTTGAACTTAACCCGATTCATCACCTCGATTATGCTTTTCGTTTCGATGTAAGGAATGTCGGTGGTAGGCATATTTTAGATGTAAACGTTCATCCTAATCAGGCTGTCCATCTGCCTTCTCAGCTAGCAAGCTTACCTTATCTTAGACAGCCAATTCCAGTGGTCTTAGTCATCGAATAGTAATTACCATTTGTATACGCGTCGCAGCTTCTCCTTCGTTTTAATCCAAAAGCAAGGCAATTTGTTTATGGTGGGCTCCTCTGCAACCTTTTTTTTGGGAGAATTTTTTTCCAACTCGTCGGAGATGAGTTTGCGGATACGTTCGCAGATAAGTTATACTTTTACAAACTATTTGTCGTCCGGGTTCAGCAGGAGTACCTCCATCTTTTAGAGGTGCTCGACCTGACCAAGCCTCTCTTAAACAGAGATCTTGTCGTGGATGTTGGAACAGAAAGGCTAGAGTGGCAAGTAGCTATTTTAAGCTAGTTACTCCCAGAAAGTTGGGTATTCTTTGGCTATCAAACTAGGAATGGGCTCTTTAGAGCACAGGTCTTTTTTGAGTTTAATGTTTTTGGCTTTGAAAACATCGTAGGGCTCGAAGGGCTATAAGAAATGTTACTTTAGGCTATTGAGTCTGGGGCGGGGGTGGCGGCCTCTTCTGCAGGTACTTTTCCTTGCTGAAGAGGTTGGAGTTTCGTTTAGGAGTCTGTCTGCTCTAATTCATAAGTTACAGTTATATAATACCAAGCTTTTGATTAAGGGCATTCAAATACATCATCAATTGCTGGCCGAGCTCGGCACCAGGCCAGCCCACTCCCTTCAATAAAATTAATTATATTTTACAATATGTTCTCTTCCATCAAAAGGAGGGCCTCTCCCTAATAGGACGACCAAAATTCACTCCCTCGATCGCTTCGTACTCACTCCAGAAGAATCTAGATCATCAACCAGCTGTAATCAGTCCAGAAGTCCAACCAGTTCAGCGAGGGTAAAGTGAGGGCCTAGTTGGAGCGGCTGGCGAGGGAGACAGAGGACTACGAGAAGCGGCTAAAGTTGGTGCGCGACGAGCTTCGTCAGCGCGAGAGTCAGAACGAGGAGGTGTACAAAGCGAAGATGCAAATGATGGTGGAGTAATTCTAGATTCTGAAATAAAATTTCGACCTTTACAAACTCGGAATTTATCTTGCCAAAAATGATATCGTCTGCAAGTACCGAGTCTACTTTTAGCTCCAAAGGAGGTATCTGAGAAGGCGCAACCAGAAACTCAAAAGCCAGCATCTTCAGATCCAATTGCTCAAAAACTACTTGCAGCCTCTCTTGCGCCCTTAATAACAACAGAAGTCAAATAGACTTCCTTAGCGAGTGTACGACCTTGACTTAGCCTACAGGACTATCAACGTGCTAAAGCGAAACTGGCAAAGGGCAAACATAAGCAAACTGAGGAAGCTTATTGCTGAGCATAGGCCTAAAGTAGTTTAGGTTGAGATTCAACCTAAGCCGAGCGAAATAAAGCAAGTTTATATTGATACAGTCAGGCCTATCAAAATTCAGAGATAAAGAATCAAGCAGATCAGATAGAAAATCAAAGTTGTAAAAAGACCTGCCGTTAAGACTCCAAAAGTTCACAAAAAGCCTCAAAAAATCATTTTTAAACAGCCCTCTGTCTCAAGCTTGCCACCTCAGTCCGTCACACTCCATATAAAACTTCAGGAAAACGAGAAACAGCACTAGCATATACAGTGCCAGAAAAAGCAATGCAGCACACACACTCCTGAAAAAATTAGGAAGGCCGAAAGTCCCAAGAATGAATAAAGAGCGAAAGATTTCCGTGGTAATTTGCAGAAAGGGCAAGAATTAGAGCCTGTCTCGCCGATTCGTAGTGTTACTTAGCAAAGCAATTTCCCAAAAAAAATCATTTCGGAAATTGAGATTTAGCATCCGGATAGGGACGCCCGCAACAGGGTAATTAGCAGAATGGAACGGCTGAGGAACAGCGTCATCCAGAGCAGTCGGAGGTCCAAACTTTAGGAGTTGGAGAGCGAGTTGGAGCGACTGTAGAAGCTTGTCAGTGAAAGGTGATTTAATATGAGAAGGAGTAAGAGTCCTTTCGTCTTCAGGAACCTCAAAGATTACTGGACATTTTAGTAGGCTCTGCTGATTTACCCTGAGGTTAAAAGATATCTTTCTCTCTTCGAGCAGAGTGAGCTAGGCGACAGCTTCTCAGCCAATATAAAGCTGCTCACCTCGATCGTCAGAGTCAACCACCTCTCTTCGCTGCTCTAAGAAAACGACAGCAATAGCTTGGAATTGCGGGGAGTAAGGCTGGACCCAATGACGGCGCTGATAATAAACAAGGCGTGTAGTAGCGCAGTGTGCTAGAGCCTGCGATTAAGCCATAACGACATCAAGGGGTAGTATATAAAGGAGCTTTGTAGCATAAAGTGCAAACAACTTTCGATTTAATACAACGTCTTTGATGAGTAGATAATTTCGAGCTTATTCAACGGGGTAAACAAGATAGCGGACATCCTCTTGCTGCGATCCTGCTTTATTACGTATCCTCTCCTTGAACTCATTCCCAACTGCTACTTCCAAACGCTCAAGGTACTCGAACTCTATGACAACATGCTTGCCGATAGTGCACACCTTGTTTTCGAGAGGATCGGCATATCAGTCCGACTGCAGAGTCTAGGTCTCGGCAAGAACCAAATTCGAAGTCTGTTTACAATCCGATAAATTTTGAGATCGGTGGACCTAGAATAAATTAGCCCAGCTGAATTGTAAAGGCTCAAGAACAACATTAAATAAAACTAAGAGAACTAGAGTCTCCGCAAAAAAAAACCACCCATCGAGGTGCCACCTTTCGTTTAGATTGATGGGGTGGGCTACTATCAAAGGTATAAGGCTATGCAAGAGCTTAACCTGATGAGCAACTTCATCGACAGCAGAAGTCTCCCTTAAATCGAGGCAGTACTCTCGCGCAACCCCAACCTAAAAGTTAGTCTGGAAGGCAATAACCTGAGCAGCTAGGACCTGAAGTCATTGAGGCAAATGCAAAAAGGTAAGATTTCCAAAGACTGACATTATTAATAAATGAACATTTACAGGTTGAGACAAGACATAAACTTCCTGAACCAGCTTGGGCAAACCTTGCCCCAGCATGAGTTACTTAAGCTATAGCTGTCTCTCCTCAAGCTTACTTAACTCGAAGGCATCAATCAAGTTCTCTTCTGGGGAAAAGTCGAAGGCACCGCAAAGCCTTACTACTTAGCTATGACGCTAACCTACAAAGGCCACTACGAATTCCCACACAAAAAATTCTACTGGAGGTTGCACTTTAATCAGTTCAAATAATTTCGTGTTCCAATAACTTCCTGAACTCAACGTCGACTATAAGGATCAGGTTAACAAATTCAGAGGTGCCTTTTCAGGAGACCCAAACAAAATACTCATCTAGGTGCAGAAGGAGGAGGGTGAGCCTAAATAGCCTGCTCCAAAGCCGGCCGATGTCGACTCTGACGATGAAATGCACAAAGTCAAAAAAGTAGTCAAAAATTTTACTGAGATCGAAAGACTTGCTTACGTGGTACAAGCGATCTAAAACTAATGCCAGGCAGTCCCTGTCGGTGCCTTTAAGATGAACCTCCAGCATGAGCTGCGAGTAAACTCTTAATTCGCGGGACTTAACAAGGAAGAGGCCTATAAACTGAGCAACTATCAGCATTTTAGAGCGGCACAGTCAATTATCGCCAGAAACAACCTCAATAAGCCAGAATCCGTTTTTTCATTCAAATTTTTGGACCCCATTTCTGAAGACGAGCCTAGCGGCTGCTGGAGTATCCGCTCGGATATTTACTAGCAGAACTTCACGGTACGGAGCCTGGTGTGGCCGGGGTATATCTGCTATCACAGTGTGAACAGCAATATCATGGGAGGCGTATACTTCGGGGACGGAGTGAAAAACAGCTAGCTCTGCTTCTATCTATGAACGTATGTGATGAGAGAAGGTCAGTTTATTTGCTCATGTCATTCTTCAGTAACACGGAATGTCATCTCCCCTTCAACAAATCATTATTAATGGAAGATCTTAATGATTATGACAGAGTCGCCCTTTTTGCCCAGACCCTCTCCATGCGGACTAAGCTCGATCATTAACTGCTCCAAGGCCAACTCCTCTTCCTCAGCAAGGGTGCAGACTGCGCCATCCTACGGCAAGTGTAGAAGACATCGCGGAAGTTCAAGCTAAAGCTAGTAAACCTGCGTCAGGTGCAGTAAGTGCGGGTGGTGGGTAAGAGCAATTCGGAGTAGGTGCGGCAAGAGATGCGGTGTTGCAGCATAGACGTCTAAAGCGCCATCTAGAGGTAATTAAGACTGTAGGAGGAGTGATATTAATAATGGATCAGCTTAATGAGATCGTCAAGTTCATTCTCTACAAGAGTCGTTAGTCCAACCACCCCCTCACTGAGGTCATGGCCTACTACATTGCCCAGATCATTCTTAATCCCCGTCACTTACTCATCAGGCACCAACCGCTTCTACCTCGAGGACAAGCTTACTGATTCAGAAATGCGCGAGGTCAAGGAGCTCGCGCTGAAGCGTATTTACAACCGAGATTTCCCCGCCATGAAGACAATCCAATTGCAAATAACATACGATACAACGTTCAATGAACTGGAGAAAGAGAGGTAGGACGAGTCGAAGGAGCAGTCGAACTAGAACGGCCGACTTATCGACTAAGTGATAAGCCTTGAAGTGAAGAACGCGAAGGATTTCTAAGGCGTTTCACAACTTTACAAGAAGGTATTCAACTACCTCCTCCACAAGGCCAAATAGCACTCTAACCCCCTCTAAATTCCAGATAAGATTTTCAATATCTAGAAGGAGGTTGCCGCAGCGCTCTAGTCCATCATCCCAAGGGCGGCTCTCAGTCCCTTTGTCTCTCTCAACCCGACGGAGAAGATGAACCAACTAATCTAGCTCTCTAACCTCGTCCTCGGCATCAGGCTCTTCAACCAGGAAATTGCCAAAGGTGGTGCCACTCTTATCCCAGTAAAAATGCTTCTCTAATACCCTGGCCGGGACTTACTAAGACAAATTCGGAAGGAGGCTAGCTAGATAATATAGCTGTGCTAAAACTACTCGATGGTATTTATGCTGTAGATGGCGGAGATAACATCAGTGGGGAGCAGCCAGGAGATGCGCAGACTCAAGGACTAATTAACCTTCCTAAGGCAGTATTTGTCCTACGTCATCAGTCTCCAGGAGTAGATTTAAATTTCAGAAAACACTGTTGAAATCAATTAGACCCGGTTTAAAAAAGAAATCTCTGATCTCAAGAATCTACTTGGCACCAAAACCTCTGCCCCCAAAGAGCAGGTTTACCCCAAGTTCGCCGCTCTTTCCAACTCATTCATACAACTCTTCGATTAAAAAAAAATGTCTGTAGCAAGAATCAAATTATTCAACCTCTTAACAGAGTTCAGGAAAGGGTTCGCTATTACCATGCCAGTCAAATATACCAGCCTAGCCAAAAACATGAATGCAGCTGCCTTAACGGCCCTTTCGGTCCCAATCGATTACACTTCTGAGACAGGAGTGGATAGACTTCTTCCACACTAATCGCCTGATTTTATGCAAACCCCGTTAGATTACTTAGGGTTTTGCGTGTGGTCGATTGTAAAATGTAACGGACTGCTGCTATCAGGCAAGCCCAACCTGGGTGTCTACAGGTACAAAGACAAAAACTGTGTTTTCAGCTCCTAGAAATGCGTTAATGAATTCCTAAGAGACCCAGACACGTTCATCGAAGGTGTTGTTGACCAATGCAGGCTAAACCCCTAGCTTATCCACCTTTTGAGGATGTAAGACACTTTTCGCAGCCTTGATCTGTCCATCGCCTCCAATGCCATCGAAGGTGGCTCTGCAAAAAATAAAATGATGGTCGACAAGTCTTGCCAGACTCCGACTCATTTTATCTAAAAGCTGATCGACCCTGATTATTGCTGGAACGAATGGGAGTTGCGGAAGAAGGCAATCCAGATGGCAAACATCAGAAAGAGAACAACTCAAGCTTGCCAGACGATCCTGAGCCATTATCGAGCTGACTCAGAAATTCAAACCTACCTGCCGAAGGAGACCGGTGTGAACACAATGCAGGAGTACGGATTCAGTGCTGAAAGGCACTCGATTTAAACCTATGAAAAGGACGATATGCGGGAGAGACCGAGGGTTTACATTGTTGGAATTCGCTAGAAAAAGAAATGAACTTATCAGATATTCAAGACTTGATGATCCTACAACTTCTTCATGCAGAGTCTGACGTCATGTAGCAGCCTGCTCGTTAGTACACTCCTGCCCGTCAGGCAAAGCTCGTGTGACTTCATCAGCCTCAGAAGATGCTCATACTAGAACATAGGCTGAAGTTAGTGATCGCGCTGCTTGATGATATTTTAAAGTTTTTACTTGAGAAGAGAGAGTCTCTGGTAGTTGTAGGGAGTGAAAAGGTGTGATAACTCGATAATGAATAGCTCAGTGGAAAGAAGGAGATAGCTAAATTTTCTGCTCTATTAGATTTTGAGGAAAGCTTTTTAGGCACGCTTGAAATAATCGAATTTAACCTAGTCGATAAATTAAAGACGACCAAGAAGGTAGTATGCCTCTCCCTAAATATCTAGCCGCTAGTCGAATACTATTTCACTTTAAACTTTAGATTGCGAAAACCTTTACTTTTAACTTGCTCTTTCTTACACCAACTCAATTAACATCCTCTTTAAAAGATTTTTAGCTGGAGTCGGAAGCCTCTGTTCGATCATCAGTCTGCTTAACAAGAGGCTTAAATTTATTCTTTGAAACTTAGAAAGTTTTGAGCCTTAAAGGAATCGGATGTACTTTTCTGCAGTGTTGATGTATTTGGCGTTAAGGGCAAGGTTGGCGATGACCTCGCCTACCTGTACCTGCTTGAGAGGATTTCCAGTAAGCTGCAAGAAGTTGGATTCGAGAGAGGGGAGGTGGCTGGATGAGCCGTCTAATACAATTTTTTTGTATTATTGTCCAAAGGCCCTTCGGATAAAAGTTATCATGAAAATGAATCAATTGAACTTATCGAGTATCATTTGATTAAGTTAGAGGAAATCCTGAATCTATTCTTCGAGTAGCGACTTGTAGAACTTGCTTTCAACGATGCACTCTTGCAAGCCCTCGGTCTTGCCAGCGTACTCAATTGTAGTTTAAAGGTCCTAAAGATAGGAAATCTTTTAGCTTGTGAGTTGCTAGTAAAGTTTGAAGTCGATATTGATGGTGCGGTTGGTTTTTTTGAAGACTTCGCTCTCTTTAACGATCTTTGAAAGGTAGGCAAGCTAATCTGTCTCGTAATTAAGGTGCATCAGAATCATCCCAAAGACTTTATCGTCAATGAATTTAGAGAAGATCAGCTTTTTCTGATTGATAAGTGTTTCGATAACCTTGTTGTCATTGGCCTATTTGATTTCGGACTAAAGGAGGCGGACGTTGGTAAGGATCAGAATATTCATGGTTTCGATGAGTTGGGGGTCGTCAGTGTGTTATTTGACTTTGGAATAATAATTGCAGGATATGTGATGAAACTTGCGTAAGAATTAGATGTTGCCAAGACTTTTGTATAGATTGATGCGATGGATGTCTTTAGGAGGAAACATGTCTTGAATTTCTTTGAGCATAAAGGTCCTAAATGACTAATATTACTATCTATGAAGGACGCCAAGACAACTCAAAATGTTGAGATCGCAGTCTCTTCGGAATTACATGACGTTCGGCGATGACATTTTGTATGCAATCTATTTAGATATTTGGAAATGTTTGAGAGCCAGTTCAAAGAACCCTATCTGGTAGCAGGAGGAGGCTACCTGAAAATGCATAGTCGCTATTTCACTATTAGAAAAATGCAAATCATGCAGTCGTTTATTGAAGAAATTATATATTATTTTAAAGACTGAGTAATAAATTTAAATGTTGCTATCGGCCAGGAAGATTAGGACAGAAGAGACGAAAGTCCAGAAGGTGTTTTTGTAATCAAAGTGCATATTTTTCTTTTAGAAACTAGTACTGTAGCCTCCTTCTTGAATGGCAACTTTGCTTGCCCGACTCTGTATCTATGCTTAGCTGAAAGTGGACTGGGGAAAGTTATTGATTACTTTGCTCAAATAGTTTTAGAGCTAGCTGATATTTTTGTTTTAACTCATGATGAAGAACTTTACGAAGCCAAGCGTGTCACCTACTATTTTCTTGAAGTTCTCGAAATCCTTGGCGACAGAGTATATTTGCTGGCTTAATTAGCAGATCGCCCTATATCGATCCAGCTCGTTAGACTCGGGTTAAAAGATCTTGTCTTTAATGAGTTGGGAAATAAGTTCGGTCCTCCTAACGATCATGGTGTTCAGCCTTTCGTCTATTTTCTTTATCATTTATGAAATAATAGTCGGGCGAAGGATCCAGAGCGCATTCAAAATAAAGAATGATCAAGCGATCAGAGAAGGATCGCTTGATCAAACGAATTATCGAGAATTATAAGAACATCCTAATCCACAAAAAGGACTTAAACATTACATTGGCCACTAAAAATAAGCTCACTTCCCACGACTAGGCCCGTAAGGCTGATGAAGTTAGGAGTCTTAAGCGGCAAATTAGCCAGCTCAAGGAGTAACGAGGGTAGCTCAAATCTAAGCTGAACATTATGAAGTCGAGGCTGCGGAGTTAGCCGCGAGACGACAGCCACTAGCTCTAATTCTTAAATTCTAGAATAAAGGCAAAGTTGAAACATTAAAAGTAAATCTTATAGGAAATCGAAAATAAACGTAGCCTCCTCCAGCAGCTCGATTAGTAATTAGCCAACTTCCCACAGGAGGAAACTCGCTCAGTCGCAGGGCTGCCCTACTCAAGCATCCCTCTTGGAAAGACTTCCAAAAAAAAGCTCGAACTTAGTTAGGATAGTTGCGATCTGATCAACCGCATAAGGGAAGTCGAAAAAGTGATTCGCTTGCTCAAGGGCAGTTAAGAAAGGCTCGCTGCTTTTAATAAGCATATTGATTATTCATGAAAGTTATCACTAAGCATTAGCCCTCTTGGACAATGGGCCAAAAGCTAAACTCTCCAACTAAGCTTGGAATTACGCCGAGTCCCTTGAGCTACCTGCCCAAAGTCGACTTCGTTTCGAAATTAAGATCTGTGCCAAAGTGGATGATCCCCACTTCTTAGCGCAATCCATAAATTAAAGAAGACAAAAATAAGCCTGGACCAGGCGCCTATTCACCTGCCATATTAAAGGGTTAAAGGTCAGCTTCTGCTTTGATTATAGGAAGGTAACGCTAGACTGTAATTAAGGATAAACTCCCAGGACCTGGGCAATATAACATTGCCACAGTTGATGCCATCAAAGCAACTGCACCCAAATTCAGCATACAATCTCGTCACAATTTAGCTGAAGATAAAGTACAAACAAGTCCTGGGCCTTTTGCTTACACAGTCAACGCACGTTCTCAAGTTGTTAATTGCTTGTTCAGTAAGTCTCAAAGAGAGCAGTTCGGGAAAGCTGATAAAATTCCAGGTCCTGGTAACTATGCAATTACGATGGCTAATATAAAGTCACCGCCAGCATTTTCAATGCCGAAATCAAAGCGCTAAGGATTATCAAGCTCTTCTTATATTCCAGGCCGTAATACTCTTACAAGCGGGTTCCTATTAGCAATCCACTGAGATTTAGAAAGGATTGAAGGATAAGAAGGGATTCGCACTTAAGTTCCGCACAAAGACCGAGCAAGTACAGATGACGCCAGGCCCTGGACAGTACGAGGTAAATTCACGAAGTCATGTTACAAACACAGTGTTCGGTAAAGCTGCACAGTCGCCAAATTAATATAAAACTGAAAATCCCTCGCCAAACCACTACAACGTAAAGATTCCTTAGAAATCAGCAGGGATTAAATTCCCCTTGTAATAACGGAAATTCTAGCAATAGGCCAGCAAATCGCCAGGCCCCGGCGCTTATTCGATCGAAAAAGGCTTCAGGCTTACTATGCACAACGCTCCTGCTTTTCATATCAGTACCTCGAAACCCTAACCCAAACAATCCTCAAGGAGTCCTGGCCCTACAAATTACAACCCAAATTTTAGTCTCATACACAAGTCAACCAGCAATTGCTTAATTAGGGAGGTGCACGAGCCAGTGCACATTTAGAAAACTCCTGGGCCGCAAAGTTACCGGCTTGCGTAGACGAGAGAGGGGCCGAAATGGGCGTTCACAACAGGGTCTCGGAAATAGTGGCTGGTCAACAAGAACCCAGCACCGAATCAATATAATATTGGCTCCATATTTTAGAAGTGATATGACAAATAGATATCTTGAAATATATAGAAAACAAGCCGGCAGCTTTAGCTTTATGAGTCCGCCTAACATCCTAGCGCTGCTAGTCCACCTCCAATAACTCCACCATGTCGTCGCCTGCGTCCTTGCTGACCTCCAGTTCTCCTTGGACAACAAGGTCCTTTTTTAATCCAAGAGTTTGAAGGAATCGAACAAAATTTAATTGATAGAGCATTATAAGTTGAGCTAAGAGGGATAGAAAAGGCAGGCGAGCAGCATTGCTCTGTAAAATTATTTAAGCTAATTAAGTAGCTGTAATAATTAATTATAATAAAAAAATCAATAGGAATTCCGGCAGGACTCAAGCATGAATTAGGCCAACAAAGATAAAACGACGGTTCTTAAAAATGTTAAGCGGAAACCGCTTAAGAAGCTGTTAAACTGCAATTAAAAGTAAATCAGAACTTAACCAACACAGAGAGTCCCTTGATTGTAATCTAATTTCCATCGCATACTCGCTAAACAAATAAGTCCGACTGCAATCCTGTCAGCCATAGCAAGTGCTATTTGAGCTCTCCCTTGCCCAAGGGACGGTCCTTTTTGAAAAGGACTCTACTTAGTCTTTAAAAATCTTAGAAATCAATCTTATAGGCTAAGTGAGTATCGAAATGCTCCTGGGCTAATATCCAAAGGTCGATTAACTTTTGAAGATTAAGACTAGCTGTGAAAAAGGGACTGTTTGTAGGACATAGGAATGTTTTATTGATAAATTACTAAGTGAGGAAGATGCCTTTTTCTATTAACCTCCGGTTTATTAAAGTGCAGTTGTCGAAGTGGAGGTTCAACTCGTTTCTGAACGATTAGAACTAGATGTCCAGCTAGAGTTGTTTTCTGATCAGATGAATGAGCGGCCAGTTGCTATCGAAATTGTATTTAGACTTAACTGAGGAGATTAAAGACTTGAGCGAAGAAATTCCGTCTAAAGTAGTTCTAAGGTCGATTATCTCTTTGAGCGACTCACGATGCAGCATCCTATAATTTTATTTCATTATAAATGAACGCCATTTATTATGTTCTGGCTGTTATTGGCACCTTCTCAATACTTTCAAGGCTTTACGGAATCCTCTTGTTTTTATTACAAATTATTCTGCCTTCCAAAAATCTGCTTTAGAGATACGGAGAGTAACCTTGGGCTTTGGTGACAGGCGGGACTGATGGGATAGGGAAAGCTTTAGTGAGCGAACTTAGTGCAAGGGGTATAAACGTAGCTCTCACATCTCGCAATGAAAAAAAGTCAACATAGCTAGTCGAAAGGCTCAAAAAAGAATTTAGAGTAAAATACAAAGTCATTCTCTGTGACTTCAAAGATTGCAATAAGGTCTAATTTCTGGCCAAGTTCAAATAACTTGATGAAGTCAATCTTGCCATGGTCATCAATAATGTAGGCACCAAACATTCAGGTGACCTCATTTCCATCTCTCCCTAAAATCTCCTTGAACAGATAAATGCAAATGTTGTCGCCATGACGCTACTAACTCACAGATTTATCTAAAAACTAAAAAGCAAAGCTCATGCCTGCGTCATAAACCTTTCGTCTTTTAGTGCGAACGTGTGTATTCCGTATTTAGCGGCCTATGGAGCAAGTAAGGCTTACAATAATCTACTATCCCTTGGCTTGAGCTAGACCTATCCTGACCTGGATATAATCAGCATCAGACCAAATTTTGTTATTACACGACCTGATTAATAACATAATTGTTCAAGCATATCGGCAGCGCAGTGTGCATAAGGGATTTTGAATCGAGTAGGGTGGTTTAAATAAAGCGCCCCATCCTTGAAGCACGAACTATTGGAAAAGCTTCTGGACTAACTTCCGGATTGGCTGCTCGAATGGAGTAGCAAGAGGGAGATGGAAAAGCTGCTGTCCAGAGAAAAATGAATGTTCAATATAAAAATTGATTGGAGGGGTGAAAAGCATGAGAGTTATGGTGTAGTGGTTATCACGTTTGCTTTACACGCAAAAGGTCCTGGGTTCAATCCCCAGTAACTCTACTTTTATCAAATAATCACGATTCTTCCCTCTACGACTGGGCCCATCCGGACATATTCCTCCCCGTCTATCCTCTCTACTCCCCTTTTGAGATGGTTGAAGCGCTAGTCTTTGAGTTAATTCCTGAGGAATCTGTAGATCATGAAGTTATTGGTGATGCATTAAGAAGGATTTACTAAAAATTTACATTATTTTAGAGTGCTATAACCATCATATCCGCTCAAGAACCATTAGTTTCCAGCCAGTGTGTATCTTTTATCTTCCACTACTGCTTCTCCGTTGACTTTTAAATCCTCGATTCTCTCCAATGCCTTCTTTTTAGAGTTTATCACAAAGCTAAATCCAGATACTCCTGGAAAGCGTCCCTACATGGAGGGGTATAATGAAACTCCTTCTTCAAGCAAGCTCTTGAGTTGTTTGCCAGTTACTTATTTCATCGCGACAGGATTAGTGTTAAATTTCTTTAAAAATTAGCCCTTGAGTTATCCAACTGGAATGATGGCATCGTGACGTATGTTACCGTTATTGATGATTGCAAGGTCTGATTTATAGTAAGCTCTGTAAAGATCGCTCACGAAATTAGAGATGGCTGATTATTTGGTCCTGATATTGTGGAATAAGCAGTTTAGCTAGGTGTCTGTATATCCTATGAGCTTTGAATTGAATTCTTAAACCTTGATGATCAGAGCCTCTACATGCTTCACAAGCTTTTAATTCTTCTTGGGGTGATTGGTAACTGAAATCCTTTAAGTCTAAACACTGTAGTTTCCCTTGAGCTTATCTGCGTGACTAGGCCCAAAGCCTTTATGATAAAATTTATTTACTGTAAATTCGTAAAAGTTACTCCCACTTTTTACAACCAAAATTTAGTTTACAATATCTCTGAAATAGACGTGATCATGTCCACCTAGAATCAAGTCTATCATAGGCACCTTTTCAGCTAGCTTCAAGTCCCCAGATATCCTGCTGTGAGTTAAAGCGATAACAAGATCGCAGTTGAGCTAGATTTTAAGTTTTGTTGCTAATCTTAAAGCAGTCTGTTCCATATCAAGAGCCTTGATAAGATTAGGCTAAAAAAATGTTTAAATGACATTTGGCTAGCAGACTGAGAAGACGCCCACCTTAAGATCACTAACGTAGAGGATGTCGAATTATTAGGCTTCTCCTATACGATTTCCTGATTAGGCTTACAATAAGTTTGAGCTTATCCATTTGAATTAAGTTTGCTTTTTCAATTACTTTGTGTTGGCATGTCCAAAGTCGAAGTCGTGATTCCCATAGCAGGCTGCATTTATTTTCAGTTAGTTTAAAGGCAATATCATATGTCTCCCCTTCTATTCCTGAGAAAAGAGAGACGGACTAAACACATCTCCGGAAAAGAGTAGGAGGGTGTTCTTAGTCCTGTTTTATTAGATAAAAGAAGCGAAGTTGACTATGCCAGCATTTCCCTTATTGTCAGGCTGCAGATCGTAGGCATCATTGAAATGGATGATCCTGAATAATTACTAATTGGGAGCACAGAATTTACATTTAGCACTATGCTAAATCTGAAAGCTTATTGATTAAATACTGTTGGTGTAAAATATCGTTCTTACCGAAGATTTGCCTTAGCCAGTCACATACTACACGAATCGACTCAGCATTATCTGGCAGCAGGTCACGCACACCACACTGTAAGACTAACCCACTGGATTCTCGTTTTTCGGTAAAAATTACAGACTTTTTAATTATTTGATCAAGGAAGGCTGGATTCGGCTTCTTAATTAAGTATGCTGATCAGTACAGCAAAACAGACAGCCTTTTCCAACAAAAAAGTCTACAGTTAAGGATGTTCTGAATGTCCCCCCACTTATCAAAGGAATGTTTAGAGAAAGAGCTAAAGATTGCACTGCTAAGTCGAAGGAGTCACCATAGTCAATCATATTAAAAATAAAAGTGCTTTCCTTTGCGAATTATACTATTTTCCACCAATTAAGAACAGCATCTCCCTAAAACTATTCGATAACTGTTCCAGAAACATTATGGATAGTAGAATTTTTAAGAGCCGACTTTACTTTTGATTTGCCGACGTCATCCTTTCCGAAGAGCATCTGTCTATTCAGATTGTGAATTTCAACTTTATCATAGTCTACGATGAATACCTTTTTTACTCCTAATCTAAGTAATCCTATCAAGACAGAGGATCCCAACCCTCCTACTCCCAGCAAAAGTGGAATTGAGTTTCTGATAGAGTCTTGACTCCATCCAGGAATTCTTATTTGTCTATCAAAAATTTAATTTTCCATATGTTTTATTCAATAATTTTGTGCCAGAATAAAGGATTCATCAACGTGGCTTTTTTCCACAATACCTACAAAATTCATCAATTCGTGAAATATGTGATAATGCTAAAGATCCCTTGGGTTGTATATCAAAATAATTAGCATTTTATTTAACCTAAGACTTAAATCAGTTGTATGATTCGTTGATCAAACTACTTGGTAGAGTTCTTTCAATATTACCATTTAAATATCTTAAATTGGAGAAAACCATTAGTTTAAAATAACAATTCTCTGTGTTTAAATTCATTTTATCAGCACATATTAAAATGGAGCATTTAATTTTTGTTAATTTGCTCTTTTCTCATATTAAACCTAGGAAAGACTTAAACTATATTTAAAAACAATTTCCTCTCAATGAACAAAACTTTACGGGAGACTATTACTTAGCACATAAAATTATTAATTGCAGCTTAAAAGCGAATAGCTATAAAATAATTATCTCAGTAGGACATCAATTATGAACTTATTGATAAATATTTATCTGAGAAGCTCTACCTTTAAAAACATTCCCTCAAGCATTGTAATATTTTAGGAGTTTAGAGGAATAGCAAGGCCTATCACTAATACTTCCATTTAATTGTATTCTTATTTTAAAATTTAGTGATTTATGAATTTTTTTGAGATTGATGGAGTTAAGGGATTTATCAACACAAACAATTCCATCACCAGACCCACTTATTCCATCAACCTTGTCTCCAACTCTCATTCCAATAACAGGTTCGTCAACATCCACAACATGAAGGCTTAACTCCCTGTTGATACGCTCGAAATGTTCAGAGCCAATGATTTGTTACCACTTAAGGCAATCCCAATAAAAAAGAAGAAAGCGATCCAGCCTGTAATGGTGAAACATCCTCACATGCTCGATTTTTTTGAAGATATCGAACCGCCAGAGCAAGTGAGAACTCTGTCTTTAGCTGAGAAGAGAGAGCAGAGAAAGGAAATGAAGAAGTTAAAACACAAGTAGGAAAAATAGAAAATGCTTGAAAGTTGGATGCCCTTTAAGGAATAGATAACATCAGATCCTTACAACACTCTCTTCGTTTCAAGACTTGACTACAAAATCAGTGAAGATCTGCTCAAATACTAGTTCTCCCTCTATGGCCCTGTCAAGTCCGTCAAGATTGTCAGAGATCTCTAAGGCAAAAGTAGAGGCTATGCATTTGTTTAATTCTAGGACCATCGCCAAATGATCAACGCATACAAAACTGCCAATAATCGCAAAATCAATTCCAGGCATGTGATTGTCGATATCTAGAGAGGCAGAACCATCCCATCCTGGAGGCCTACGAGACTTGGGAAAGGGCTTGGCGGGTAATCACGGCTTTCAATTAGGAATTAAGGCCATCAGGAGGAGAGAAGAAGAGATCATGATCGCTAATAGAGAGGCAGGAGCAGAAGCAGGCGGAGGAGCCGGAGCTCAAGTGATAGTTCGAGAAGCGATTATAGCACATAGCGAAGAAAAAATGCGAGTGGCAGAGAGAGAAGATTCAGGAGAGAGAAGTAATAAGGCTAGTACTATTAAAGATGAAGAGATACATCCTATATTTGTAATATGAAAATTAACCCGCCTCGTCTGAAGCGCAACCTCACTGTCTAGGAGTCCATCATTCTTTAGCACTCAGCTATCGACTCCCTTATCATTCCCAAAATGAAGCTCCACAGGCATCTTTTTAATTACCGCGATCCCTCGATGATAAGGGAATGCAGACTACCGCGGCGACTGAGGCCAAGTTCTATATAGCTCGCCTCAAAGCCTTAAAAGAGCAGAAAGTTTAGTTAAAGTAATAATACAATATTTTGTAAAAAACAGAACCGAACTAAATCAATTAGGCATTAAGGATAAGCTTACTCCTTAAAACTCCCCAAAATTTAGAAGGTCAAAAATCGGATGCTGAAAGGACCACGAGATCTTGATGAAGTATGTTCAGGTTGGGAATATTAGCCGGACATTGGCGACCACTTGCAAATCTATAACAAATATTGAAAGTATAATTGTTTTATTTTTAGGGGTGAATGTATGCGAATTAACCAGTTGGTTGTTATAGAGCTGTCCTATTGCTTATTTAAAAAGTTATAATGGAAATCACACCAGTTGTACATTAGTGGCTTTAGTCAGCAGGTGTACTCAAATAGGGCACAAGAAATTCTTCTAACATGATTGTCCTTACAGCTAACGCGACCGAGCACTTCATGAACGGGTTTTATTTCGGAAAGATTGCAAAGATCTTAGCAAACAAGGAAATGAACAGTATTTTTCTAATAAGGCAAGTAGTTACTAGCAGGAGTTGATAGTTTGAAGGAGATGAGTTCCCCTGCGATAAAAGTTTATAACTGGAAAATCATAACTTAGATTTACAATCGCCTTGGCTTTACCATAAGCAAATAGAGCAAAGAGCAAATACTCGGAAATAACATAGACGTCGTAGCTAGATTGGTAGCTTAAGTATTCAAGAAGTATGTCCAGCCGTCCTTCAAGCGAGCTCCTAAAAAATAATAAAACCTTTAGCTAAAAGTAGAGGAAATCACTGCTTCTAGTTAGCCTACCAAGGCCAAGAATGCCTTTTAATTTTTCACGATGGCTCTTGTAAAGTCCTTTTCAATATCTGCCGAGCAGGTCCTTAACCTCTTTATGTAAAACAATAAATATCTTTCTCACCTATTCATCAAAGGCAGTAAAGGCGGTTTCTAGCAAGTGCATTAGTTCTTAAGGATAATATAGATTAATCGAAGCTATTTGGTCAGCTTGATTTAAAATAGCCCTCAGGCAGTGAAGCTTAGCCTAAACATTTTAAAGATTTGCGTTATTAGTCGAAATTAATAAATTTCAGCCAAAGTTCTTTAAATTTTCAAGAATATCATTCAATAAATGAAACTAATAGGAAAAATAGGATTGTTCAGTTAATGGATGGACTCTTAGGGTCACTCAACTTTTATCATCTCATTAAAAAGACATCACTCGCTCTCACTTGAAATAGTTTAAGTCTTAGCAGAAGGTCTTTCTAAATTTATGCAAACAGTTGATTAAAAATTCAAGCATGTCGCATAGCAATAAGCTGATTTTGCAATTCTACTCAACTCTTTGTTAAAGGGCTCATTACAATATAAAAATTTGCTAGCTAATTCTGTGGAATTAGTGGGATGGATCGAAAGGGCTGTTGGTATTTTGAGTCCGAAATTAAGTTAGTAAATTAAACTGAATTTATTCAGCGTAATTTATTAAATTTGGCTGAACTACTTTAAGTAGCTTTAAAGTAAAAGCCTTGTTTAAATAACTCTTGACAAAGTATTCGAGGCATCAGCTGGGTCGAAAGTGGTAATAACCCAGGGTATAGTTCTGCTTTTTGAATTCCTTAGACTGGAAGCTAATCGAATGAGCAAGATAGGTCCGGAAATATACTCGAGAATTATAAGACTATATAGTCGTAATGTAGACTAAGGATAGTATTAAATTCAGTAGTTCCTTTTACTTCAATTCACATCAGCCTTCGCTTAAATTCCCAAACTACCAGCTAACAAACTCTTCTAGAAGATCATTACCAAAGGCATCAATCACCACATCTAATTTAATTTTCTCATTTAGTTAATCAAGTCTAATAAATTGAATTCAACAGAGGAAATTCAATTATTGTAGACTCTGTTAATGAGTATGATGGAAGTACTTGACTTGTACCCAGTCAATCTGATGCTATTCTAGTATCTAATTGCACGCAAAGCTAACTTTGCTAAACACAAGCTCACTTAAGTCTGTTTTAAGATTTTGAAAATAGGCTTGGCACATATATACTCTATTAGCAAGCAAAACAGGAATTTAAACTAAATAATTGCTTAGCATTAGTAGTTAAAAGGAAAGCCTTCGGAATCATTGCAAAAATAGATATTGGCTCTGAAAAGGGTGGGTGTCATAGTGGATGTCTTGAAGTAATTGCTAAAGGGCTAGAAGGATGAGACTCTCTGCCTGTTGATTGTTAGTAGTTACATGATGACCAGAAAAGAAACAGGTAAAGATTTGTAGAGCCTCAAAAAGCTAATGGAAATTTTTGGAAATCCAAAAGACATGATTGAGTAAGCTATAAAGAAGGAATAATAATAATAACTTCAATAGAGCCTTAAGCATCCACTCTAACTCTAAAACTCCTAAGAAAACTCTTAGAAGAATCTAAACTAGAGCGTCTTGATAGAGTAGACAATCCCTATCAAAGAAATAGAGTTGCCGTCCATCTCGGCCTTGAAGGCAATAAAGTAGAGCATCAGCAGGAGGGAGAAGGTTAAGCAAAAGCGAGAATTGGAGAGATTAAAAAAATAGCAAAAGCTTTAAAGATAAAAGAAGATGGTAAAAGAACTTTTGATGAAGCGAAATATTGAGCTAAGGAGGAACTCTAAAATCATCCCTTAGCAAAAGCTTATCTACGACTTTGACTCACTACAGCAGGACAATTTAGATTCCATGGGCCTACCCAACATCCAGTTTGCAGATATTTAGCAATAGGAAGATCACATTGCTTAAAGTCTGAGCTACGTCTCAAATCGCTACAAAAAGGTATTCAGATTGATTTACAACCAGTACGCCATGTCAGGATACCGGACTGAGGATAAACTTTAAACTGCAATCTCTTCTTGTATAGTTTTGCCTGAAGTGCTTAGGTTTTTGACATAATTCGGGTTCTAACATAGAGTGCGAAAGGAGTAAGTAAGAAGATTAATAGTTTTGATCAATCAAAAAAACAATAATTAAATCAAAGGTACGCTTAAATTGAGTTTTAGTGAGTTCATTACATTCCTGTAGCAATTCAGTATGAATCATTTCTATAGAGAATATAAAGGCTAAAAATACGATTATCTACTACCCTCGGAGTGCCTTTAAAAGTTTATTTTCTAAATTAAAAAGAAATTTATCAAGGAAGGCAAGAGTTTTGAGATTTTTAATGATCCTTAGAGTGCATACTTTAAATAAACAGATGTTATCAAATAGTTTAACAAAAGACTACAAACTGATCCTAACTATGTGCTTCCAGCCGGCTACAAAAAATATAGTGTTGTTAAGATCAATTTAGAGAGGAACTTGTCTAATCACACTAGCTAACCAATAGGTGAAAACTACTCAATTTGCATTTAAATCCTCAATTAAATCATGTAAGCAATAGGTTTAAATGTTATCGAATACTTGCCTCAAAGACAACTTTAATTTAAAGCCAAGCCAGCTCTGACTTTTGTCTAGTCGAGTCCTAACAAAGGAAAGGAAAAAAAGAGAGTCATTATTGATTTAGAACCTCATCCTATGGTAAATTTTTCTCTAGGAATAAAAGTAGGCTTAGCATCAGTTCCTTTTCGATATAAATATATTGCATAATAAGTTGCTTACGTGCTTGATGCAATAATTACAGCAGTTTAACACTAAAAAAACGAGATATAGAAAAGAAAAATTGATAATAATTTTTTCAAGCGAATTAGGTAACAAGAGAGGATTCGGTCAGTACAAGAGAGGAGAAGAGAAGCTGAGCGGAAGAAAAGACACAATTAAACTATAGATCAGGTTGCAAAATATTAGTAGGATCGAAAGATCAAATTGAATAAAATTAAAGATTAAGAAAAGTTTAAAATTAAATAGGAAAAGAAAAAGTAGATGTAGCACTTGGCCAAAAAGCAAAAAGATTGGGAATTGGCTAAGAAGGCCATGTAATAAAAACGCAGAAGTTAGAGTGAAAGGCTCAAAATAAAGATTTAAGCTCCTTCATATAAAAAGAAATCCCTCATGGAAGTTAAGTCAGAAATTGAATAAATGCAAAACATTTACAAGAGCAAGCTCTAGGCAAAGAGCAAGAAACTTTAATAAGAGAAAAACAGGAGAAAATTCATTTAATAAAAGTTGAAAACTAAAAATTTGGACAACGATAAAAATCTTTAAGCTTTGAAAGAAAAACTTAAAACATAATTTACAAATTTTATTAAATCTTAGCCTTTAACCAAGCTTCTCAAGCTCTGGGAATCCAGGCTAAATCTCCTTTGGGAAAACCTACTTAAGTGGGAACAATCCAACCTTTAAGTATTAGGGGCGCAAAAGATTAGTCAGTCAACTGTCTTCTTTTTTTTGAACAAGTTTAGAGTAGTCCCATTTATTGTATCTAAAGATTGCGTTTTTAAATCATACAATTATCTACTCAGATAAAACTAGGCCATTTTACAAAGTGGTTTGAAAGGGAATAAGTTTGGGCTAGACTTCCAAAGGTTTAAATAATTTCTGATAAGAATAGCCATCATAGGCCAATAAAAACTTCATAAGCTAAGATAAATAGCGACGGGATCAGTTTAAAAAGAGAAATAAAAATAGTAGGAGCCTAAATAAGTAGCAAAACCCGATAAAAGAGTTGAAGATCTAGGAATCGATGTGAGAGGATTCGAAATAGATATTCTTTAATAGCTATTTCTTTATTTGAAACTTGAAAAATAAAAGGGAATGTTCGAAAAAAGATTCCGGTAAGCTGTTTAGGGAAAAAGTAGACCTATTCAATTGTAGAAAAAAATAATAGAAAATACGTATCACCATTGACTGTACAATAACTAATCATGCTTTATCTTTTATTTTTATTATTATTTTTAACATTTATTCACTTAGAATATTGTCAATCAAAAGTGGTTTTAATTTAATTTATATTGTACCCCAAATTCGTCTGAGGTCTTTAATTGCTAGCTCAGTTTTCCTTGTAAAAAAAAATTTTGCCCTTCTACCAGATTTTTTTTGAATTTTTTTCGTTTCTTAGATTTTTGATTAATTTTTCTTTACCTTCTGTATTAACCTTTTCTTTTGAATTGGATTAAATTATTTCATGCTTATTTAAATAATTAGGTTAGGCTTAGTCAAGAATTACCATTTCCAGTGCAAACGAAACATGTTTTTGTTCGTAGCACCTACTTAATCTGATGATTTTGTTACTCAAATTAACAATTTGAACAAGTCTCCATCCGGCATTCACTAAAAATTAAACGCCTTGCTACCCAAAGCAATTGTTGCCTTGTGATCACTAAACTGAGAGAAAATTCTGCTAATTTTTTTCAATTTGCCAACTAAATAGCTTTGGCACCCTTTCTTGAATTTAAATTCCAGACAAGTTCAAAACTTCCAACTGAGGCCAATGACCCTTGGATCGGAGCCGATATCACAAAGATGACTGTTTTCCTAAAAATCCTTGACTTGTTTAAAACCAATAATCCAAAAATTCTCAAATCTCTCACACGAGGTGCAAAATAATATAACACTAATTTTTAGGTTGTTATGTAGGTGAGGTTGGGGAAGGCAGCAAGTTAGGGCTATATTGGTAAGAAATATTATGATTCAGCGTCCCAAAAGATAATCACCAATAATTCAGTGGGCTAAACAGAGTTTAAGGGGTTGGGGTTGGGGTTGGGGTTGGGAGATGGGAAGAGCACGCGTCTGGACTCGAGTCAGGGGC
>QQSS02051102.1:0-18208 GCA_003687565.2 Craspedacusta sowerbii
GTATGTATGTATGTATGTATGTATGTATGTATGTATGTATGTATGTATGTATGTATGTATGGATGGATGGATGGATGCATGTATATATGTATGTATGTATGTATGCATCTATGTATGACTGCTGTGTTTTTATGTGAATCGCTTATTAGCGTATGTTGTGGCAGCGTATCGCATTTTTTTCGTAAGTGCAACTTGACAGAAGTATTTTTAGAGAAATCTGTAGCGCTCCTGCAAAGTTTTGCGATGGAAAGCGATTCGCTTCCACTACGAGTTCATGCTGGTAACTGCGTCTATGGCCAGTATCAATTTCCTGGGGTCCTTTTGTTTTTCGAGCAAAACCGGTTTGCAGCTTTGTGCTAATGGCGCTTGCTTCCTGGTTGATCGAGAAGGTCGCAGTCTTTCGAAAGATCGTATTGCAAACTTGAGCGCTGCATGCTGGTTCTTCCTCTTGCACTTATCCAGTTAAGATAATCTCTGCTTTCATTCGCAGCACCAATTAGAGTTTATTTTAAGCTCAGGTCTACTCTAGCTTCCCTGTAAATTATGTACTGAAATGTTCTAGATCGCGAATTCTAATGTTAATGACCAGTTGGTAGATTCCTAGCAAAAAGCCTATTATTTGGAGCTCAGTCGGTTTAAGAACAGCAGATTCAGTCACCAAAAAAACAATAATTCAGTGAATATGAGTAGGTTTCAGCCGATTCATTCGCTCTGTGGAAAAAAATAGACCTTTTCTATGTCCTTCAATTGCTAATCCTATGGTTGCATGTCACTGATAATTATAAATGAGCCAGAAAAGCAGCAAGGTGATGCCCTACCTTTCACCAGGAAACGAGTCAATTCAGGTTTTTTGAACATTGAAAACATCGCACCAGCTTGCTAGCTGCTGGCTTTTATTAAACCAGGGGGTGCATGTAGCCAACTGCTCTATTTAAAATTTGACAATGTCAGTCAGCTCAATCTTCCTTCGCCCCCAGCGTGGTTATTTATTCAAGGTGAAAGGACAAGGTGCAGCAGCCACACCGTATTTGGTCTTTATGCGCTGGCGTGGTTTCGGTGCCCTATATAAACCTGCCAAAAGAAAGGTCAAGGATATTGTGGGCTACGTCTACTTCTGCGTTGTGCCTGGACGAGCGTTGAAATGCCAAGAGCATTAAAAGACATAAGATGGGTAAGTTTTCGCCTCGTTTGTAAATTTTCTTTCTGCGCATTCGTATTTAGGTTTTCCTTGGTCCAAGTGGTAAACCTTGATGATAGCAACTGTGAAGTGTTTAGTTAAGCGGTCAGTTTAGTGCAATAGCTTTCGCCCTCTACAGCATGCCACTCACTACCCTGATCGCAAACTTGTGGCTCCCACTGGCATACTTCCCGCATTCTTGTTACTGTCGAGAGCCCTACCTTTTTCAATACAACAACACCATTGAAAAAGGGTAACCTTTTCATTTGTTACAGACGTTTCGACCACTGGCATCATGTCGACTTTTCATAATTACCGTCACAAATGAATCATTCCATCTTATATACAGGACCAACTCCTCAAAACTGCTCAAGGGGATACGACGCAGCGTCGGCGTTGAGGGACAGCTTATGCCAAATTCTTAGTTCGGAGACGTGTTAAGCATGACTCAATATTTATCCCACTGGTATGCTCTGGTATGTGCGCGGAGCAGTTTACTCCCACTAGAATGGCCGGGAATGTCGTTACTCCCATTTGGAATGCAGGCTCATTACGTTGAAAACGCGTGGGGTGTGAGGACAAGATACGGATGACAAACGCTTGAGATGGATTTAGTTTATCTTTTATGCTAGACGCTGCCTTCCGCCCGCTCATCTATTGGTCTCGCTCCCGATTAGGCTGTCCTTTAACCCTCCACGTAATTAGATGGGCGACTACGCGTAAAAGTATGACTTGAGCACTAAGCTCTTTGATTGCTAATGTTTCTTTTAATGTAAGCTTTTCTAAGTTTCTTCTGCCGCGACCTTGACATCGTCAAAGGGACACTGGCGATTGCAGTCAATCATGTGTTCCCCCGTTCTTTATCTGCCTTTATACAACCTCTTTTTTCATCACTTATCTTGCATGACTTATGCAGTATTATTGCGTTTGTCTTACTCTTTATGAATCGTGTCCTTGAACCAAAGACAATAATTAAGTAACGGACTTAGATCGCTCAGTTGAGCAGAGTCAGGCAGCAACAGAAAATCTGTCGTTTGGAATCCATCTTTTCCCACCTTGGATTACAGGGCTAATCATGTAAACTAAGTAGATACAGTTGGAGAATAGTTATTAGTCGCCATTGTTTTAAAACTACCTTTAAATTCAGCTCACTTGTTGGCCTTGCCTTAAGTTCTGGACGCGTTTGTTCAAAGTGCCAATCTGTGCATCGTTGTACTCGATTTATTTGGACAGTTCTTCCTTCTTCTTAGGTATATCTGATTCTGATGAGCACTGGCTTCGCCTAGCGATTTTAATTTATAAAACTTCAGTCGCTGCCGCGAAAGACGAGTTGGAAAAGGCAATCTCGAGTTATTCTGGCGCCACGTTCGATGACAAGCTTCATGCCGCCCTTTTGAAAAACCAGAAAGAGCTTTCAAATACGAAGAAGAAGAAGAAGAAGAAGCAACATCTTCTTGGGTATGAGATCGAAAAGGTGTTTCCACTACCTCCCGTTGCTTCTCAAAGTACCTACAACAAATTTGATATCGGTATTGTTGCCAAACTGATTAAATTTTTTGTAGGCGAAACTGACTGGCAGAACGGTACTAATAATCTCCCTACAGTCGATAATCTGCGAAACTTCGTTTGGCTAAATGCGAGTCCTTTTGCGCTAGTAGAGCTATTGAGGTTATTTAGGAACTGGGTCTACCATCAAACTGGAGAACCTCCGATAAGTGAAGTCGAGTTTAATGAGGCGTTTGACAACTTGTTAAACATACTTAAAGGTTTGAGCTATGACGTCACTGGCGTGGTTGACCTCAGAACTGAACTTTTGTGCAATGCTAGAGACGATGTCGTGAAAGCAGTGAAGGATGCAATAGAAGCTGCGCAAAGTGAAATTAAGGCTGACTTTTCAGGCTTGAAGAATGATATCGCGAGTTCCTGGAAGGAAATAAAACGCACCATGAGCCATCTCGAAGACTTGCTAAATGCTTTAAAGGACGGTTTGCTTACGGAGGATTCCTTGCAATGTTTATGGGACAAGTTTAAGCAATACCAATCTGAAGCTCACACAGAGTTGTTTCGTAAAATTGAAGAAGTTCTTAAAAAGCTTGGGGACTTATCTTCCATTGTAAGCGAACTAAAAGTCGATGTCGCTAGTGATTTCAACGTTTTAAAAGGGGGTATATACGAATTGCTCCAAAAAAGCGAAGATGCCAAGTTAGTATTGGAAAAGTTGGAGAGATGTGTGCCTATCATGGCGGATTTCATGCAAGCCCTGAAAGGTTTCATAACGACACTGGAAACGAGGGGAATCACTCAGGAACAGTCAGATTTAATAAGTGAAGGTAAGCAGATGCTTTATTTGTACATTGCACATTATTTTATCAGTTAGACTGGTATATAACTAAGTTTTAAGTTACTAATTACTGGTGCAAGTTTGGATATTTTTTCTAAGCTGACCTCTAGGATAAATATTTCTCGATTTGCAAAAAATATTTTTAAATAGTGAAAACACCATCTTGTTTCTGTCAAAGCCAGATACATTTCCCTATGTTAGGCTCATCAGTATCAAACGCAAGTCATTAGGTGGAAATGTTGAAATGAGAGTGAACTTTTTGAGAAATGACATTGAGTTACAATGTCGTATTTGATTGTAGGGCGCAGAGGCATGTTTATATGAAGGCTGTAGGACAAGGCACTACGATATATAACCTGATCGCTAACAAGAAGAGTTATAATAGCACTTTATACATTGATGAGATCATGAGCACCACATAGCACACAACGGGGTTAGTGTCAGCATTAAACTTAAAATCGCAAGTAGCAATCGCGCTAAGTAATTATAAGCTGCAGTAGATCCAAAATAACCCATGCTTGTTACTTAATATTGGAAAAATCCGTGTTGTTGGAGAAGTGCTAATAGGTTTTTGCAAATGACTGACAATTTTTTTAATTAAGGTCAGTGTCCTCTTGTGGCCAAAGTAGTTTGCCTGTCACGTGCACGCTTGTTGATCAAGCTAATCTAAGATGCAAACTTCAAGCAAGAATTTCAATCAGACCGAATGCTGCGTGCTTGCGATCAAACATCGATCTTTACCTTCGCAATTCGCACACTGATGATTCCCATTTTTTGCGATGTAACTTTAGAATTGGTAATCACGTGCGCGGATCGTGCGTGAGGGTGACAGTGTTGTATCGCAGAGGCATTTCCATACGAAGGTCATTCCCGTTTTGTTTACAATTGCAATGCCTGGACGTGTAGTAGCATTTTGTAAAGGAAGCTACAAGTTTAGTAGAGTGTCGCTTATATTGTAATAAAAGATCAACTTGTGATGATTGTTCGATATTCGATTGTATTCAGATCAGTGGCGACAAGCACGTGAAGCATGTCGTACGGAAAACGAGCGAATGATTAACGTCCGTGAGAAAAACCTGTTTGACGAGGACATAGAAGGAAGAACAAAAGCTGAGATGTTGGTGAAATTGGTAATTGCAGATCGTCGTGATATCGATGCTGTTAGGCGAAAAACCACCGAAAGAGAAGCTTATTTGAGTCGTGATTTTTCGAGCGTTCAGGAAGTGACACCTGACGGTATCTTCAAAGAAGACCATGTCGTTGTTGTTCGTGGACTACCGGGCGCTGGAAAGTCCACTTTCTGTCGCTATCTGCTTAGAGAATGGAACGCTGGAAGATTATGGAAAGATCGATATGAGTTCGTCTTTTACTTGAACTCCCCAACACTGAGGTTTTCATTGCCCCAAGAGCCCTTCAGCTTGAAGAACGCCTTACATGTTTTGTATCCGAAGGTTTTCAAAGAGATTTCCTATGATCGTTTAAGCGAGCGTCGGTATCTAATTATTGTGGATGCTATTGACGAGTGCGATGTTGACAAAACTTGTGCTCGTGGAATCTCGTCGTCATTTGAGCGAGCTATCATGGAGGCAATCGCCAGCAACATGGAATACGACCGAATCATTGTCGGTAGACCATTGGCTTGTCACGATGTACACGAGAAGCTCCTTAGCAATGTCAACGCCCAGTTTGTTGAAGTTCTGGGATTTTCAACGGAGCAAGTAGAAGAATACGTGCAGATGTTTTACAAGCAGAATAAGACAAAAGCCGATGCCGTCTGGGAAAAAATCCGTGCCAATCACTCACTTCTTGGCTTGGCCCATTTGCCAGTATTTGCAAACATTATTTGTGAGGTAATGGACGAGAATGACGAGCCTTTATTTAAAATAGAAACCGCAACCGAACTGTACGTTTGGGCTTGCGCCATATACTTCCATCGACATCTGAAGAAGCATCAGTTCAATCTTCAGGTGAGAACCTTTACAGGGGTTTTCCAGGAGCAGGCCTTGATAGAGAGATTGATTGTTGATAGCAAGATTGCGTTTGAAATCTTAACTACAGGAAAGATTATTTCTGAATCAGACGAAGATCTCCGTTTGAAAACTATTTATTCTACGCCTTTTATTATACGCAAGCAACAATTTCTTTGCTTCGCACATTTCACGTTTGTAGAATTTCTGAGCGCCGTCCATTTATTGACAAACCCGTCAAAATTGGATGAAGTCGTTATGGAGAAGCGCTTCTGTGACGTTTTGCCATTTTTGTTCGGACTACTTGGCGGAGCCGTCAGTGGCTCAGATTCTCCTAGCATAATTCAAACTTTCGTTAAACCGCTAATGAAAAAACTGCAGCCGGTCACTAAACATCCATTGTCTGGAAAAATTGGCAGATTGTTGTTCAATCGTGGCCAAAGAGATCTTTACGTAAACTTGTGTTTCGAGTTTAGGAACTCCAAACTTTTGAACGACAAGAACTTGTTCTGGGGAACTGACGCCGGTTTCGATATTCAACACCATCATGAGCTTGAACGCTTGCTTTTTTTTATGAAACATTTCCACGGCAGGAAAGTAGGTATAGAATTATTATTCATCGGCCTAACAGATAATTTGCTTTCCACCATTGAATGCAAACAACTGCGAGAATGCTTTTCTGATGGTTGCTTGTTGAGAGGACGACTTAGATTAATTGATTGCGAACTAAACGACGAGCAGATGAAAGTGCTCTCTCCAGCATTCTGCTTAATCTCGTCTGTTATGCTTGGCAGGATTCATTCGAACAGCGCGTTAGATTGGAGCAGTTTTGTTCGATGTGTGAAAGATGCCCGTGATGAAGGAGAACTTCGACTTAACCGGCTAGAATTGATTGATTGCAACCTAAGTGACGAACAGATGGTTATGCTCTCTCCAGCTATCTGCTTAATCTCGTCTGTTGTGCTTCTAGAGACTTCGAGCGTGTTAACTCGAAGTTTGAAATTTGCTCAAAAGAAAAAAGAAGAAAGCGTTTCGGTCTGGAGCAGTTTTGTTCGATGTTTCAACGATGCCCGTGAGAAAGGAGAACTTCATCTTGACCAACTCGAATTAATTCGTTGCAATTTAGATGACGAACAGATGATAACACTCTGTCCAATTCTCTGTTTAATCTCGTCTGTCCGGCTTCAAAGCATTGGGAGCAGTGTTTCGGTCTGGAGCAGTTTTGTTCGATGTTTCAACGATGCCCGTGAGAAAGGAGAACTTCGACTTGACCGACTCGAATTGATTGATTTCTCTCTAGATGACGAAAAGATGATTACACTCTGTCCAACTCTCTGTTTAATCTCGTCTGTTAAGCTTAAATGGATTAGGAGCAGTGTTTCGGTCTGGAGCAGTCTTGTTCGATGTTTCAACGATGCTCGTGAGAAAAGAGAACTTCGTCTTGACCGACTTGAATTGATTAATTGCAATTTAGATGAAGAACAGCTGATTACACTCTGTCCAACTCTCTGTTTAATCTCGTCTGTTAGGCTTGGAAATACCGGTATTGGGGAGAACAATTTTTATTGGAGTAGCTTGGCTAAATATATGATCGCTTCTGGCAAGAAAGGAGAACTTTTTCTTGACCGACTTGAATTGATTGGTATGGATCTAAGCGAGGATATGATGAGTTGGGATGATGCAATGGAGCGGGAGAAGTTTGACTATGATGTCATTAGTCCTGTCGATCAGCTGGCACTTTTCGTTAGCGTCGTAGTTTCTGAGAAGAATAGTCCGTATGACAAAGAGGAAAAAATTAGCAATGAGTACACTATTTTGTAAAGCAAACAAATATCTTGTAATGCATGAAGCTCTAGTATCGTTATTAGCGCTCAATGAGCCGTCTTAATTTCTTTTTGAAACAGCAGGTGCTTGACTTTTTACCTGTAGCGATTCTTGCGTAGAAACATCGTTCCTTTTTCATTTACCAGAAGCAATGAAAATGTATGAATAGGTTGTTTGCAGTCATGATTTGTACAGGTTTGTCCACGATAATCTAGATGATATGAGTTTTAATGCGTAAGGTTTGATTGGCAACGTCGAAACTTGAAATAGATTGACAAAGCACGGAATAGATTACCTGATTTGAGAAATTACTTTGAAGTAAGGTTCGTTTATTTGCTTAACTTTCAGCTTGTGCTTATATGTCGGGGTAGATTTTTTTTCTGATTTTAAGGAGGTCTACGCGACTCTTGCTTTTTGAATGAATTTCTTACCATGATTAATTGCTTAGTAAATTTGAGAGCTTCTTACCGAGTCGATTAGAACGCTTGCGCACTTTTCATTCTCGTTGCTCGCTTCAAATTCAGCTTACGAACTCATTGATGACTACCGCGAAGTTCCGATGGTCAGTTCTTTGAAAAATTTTCTATACTGGTGTTTCCCAAGTATGCTTTCGGGTGATACATGATTTATTGTTAGGCTCAAAACACTGCATGATAAAATGGTTCACCCGATTATAAGAAAAATCCTTTTCGAGAGAAGCAAGCGTCTGTGGACGTAAATTTTCTTCCTCAAATTGAAAATTTTAAGTTCCAAAAAGGTTGGTAATTTGACATCCGAAAAAAAAACTGTCATTTCGAAGATGTTTGGGGATTCTAACACGGCATTTCAAAAATACTTGTAACAAATAAAATGCAGAGCTATTCGCGTAGCATACCCCATGTTTACATTATGCTTGAAAGATTCTTATTCACACTATTCAACTAAACGTTAATCTCCAGCCTAACATAAGCCTCAGCAATTCAGAGCCATCAAAGCTTTCATGAAATTATCAACAAGGAAAACCATGCGCTGGAAGACTGAAGGAGCAAAGAAGATGACGAATGAAATAAAGGACATTTTTTTTGCTAACCGATCTTCAGTGCGAATAATTGAACCTAAAGACCGTCTTATGGTAGTGGTTCAAGCTTCAATAAAAAAAAAACAAGGACCTGTGATTCCCAACCAAGTCACTAAGAGAACGCAACAGGGCGTCGGGGAGAACTGAACGTCGAGCAAAAACCTTACTTCATTCTTAAACAATCTTGGCGAGACGCGGAAAATCGCACAGAAGAATAGCTTATATTTAGAACTCAGAAATGAATGGGTCTTCTTCATTAAACTAATGCTGCTCTCAAGTGGATGAATAAAGATTTTTTGAAAATGTCATGCAAAAAAAAAAAAAACTATATCATACGTTTTTAAAAGTAAAACATATTGCAATAAATTGGCATACAGAACATTTAAGAAAAATTTTGAAAAGACGAAAAGGAAGGCTAAACAGGCTTACTACTCAAGGCTTCTTTTACAACACCAAACTGACATTAAAAAGTCGTGGTGTATAATGAAGGCAATAATTGGCATCAAAAATGCGACATTCATTCCTCACTGACACACATTCGTCTCAATGGCAGGGATATCTTCTGCACTTCTGAAATAGCCGTAAACTTCAACACCTACTTTGCTAACATAGGTAAAAACCTTGCAAACGAGATCCCTGCTAATAAGCACACTTACGATGAATATATAAAACCAGTTGTCCATAAATTTGATAGTGGAGCCATTTCAGGCAAGGATGTCAAAGATGCCATTGAGTGTTTTAAACTACATAAATCTGCAGGCTGGGATCATATCAATTCTGATGTGGTAAGAGCTCTTTGTGATGAAATACTTTTACCTCTGCTTTATATATGTTCCAAATCAGTAGAGCAGTGCAAGTTCCCCAAGGACATGAAAATTGCTAAAGTGGTTTCAATATTAAACTTATGACATTACTAATTATCGCCCCATCTCAATTCTTTCAGTCTTTTCAAAAATCCTGGAGAAGATCATTCATATAAAATTTTCTACATATATGGAAGGAACAGGAATAATTTATCCAAAGCAGTTTGGGTTTAGAAGACATTGCTCTGTTGAATTTGGTATTCAAGAGTTGCTTGAAAGCATCACTAAGGCAATGGAGCTTAAGCAATGCACCATAGGAGTCTTCCTTGACATAGCTAAGGCTTTCGATACTGTGAATCATAGCATCTTATTATTCAAAATGGCATTGTATGGAGTCTCAGCATCTAGCATCTCATGGTTTAGGACTTACTTGACTGGCTGAAGCCAATATGTAAAGATCAATAAAGCAACCAGCAATATTCGTCCTGTCACTTGTGCTGTTCCACAAAGCTCTTTATTGGGTCCACTACTGTTCCAGCTTTATGTAAATGATCTTGTGAAGTCTGTTCCTCAGCTACAGGTTATTTATGTTTTCAGACGACACTAACCTGTTTTTCTCGCATGATAGCATCGTTGACCTGTTCTCCACTATGAGCGAGCAACTAAATTTCACAGCTATAAGCAATTTGTAAGCCTGGAATGAGAAACCAGATTTGCTGCAAAGGCCTTAAAAATAGTCAGTCTCAGTTCGGATGCCATAAAAACTGAAAGCTCTTCAGGAGTAAAAAATTAAATTATATTTCCCGTCATCGTCTAGCTCATTCAGTTTCGCTCACGAATAGTTCATTCTATGCAAAAGCTCAAATCTTGCGAGACGAGTAGGTAGACCACTGGGCCACGCGGCCATAAATAATAATAATAATTTTTTTCAACTTTAAATCATTTATTTTCAGAGCGAACTTTCTCAAGCATAACTACAAGTGAGTGTCCGCAGATACAAGCACTGCCACTCGCTGCAAGCAGGCATGCCAGAGTTGCTGACACAGTGGTAACCAACACAAGAGTTTTGGTATCTCTATCTCTTCCTCTCTCTTGCAAAATAAAAAATAAGTGCAGCGCACCGACAAATTGATGATCTATTTTATCGTGTACAGAACTTTTCTTTCTTTCAAGCCGATTTCTTGCAGTTTCTTGAATCGGACTTGATTCTTTGCTGATCACTCCGCTAGCACTCATGAAGAGGTTTAAGAACCTCACCTTGCCATCCGGGTTTATTGTTTTAAGTAGGTCCTCGTAGTGGAGCGGCTTTCTGATAGCGTTCTTGGACATGTTCGCCTAAAACCCAATTGTTAATTCCATCACAAACGCATCGGATCCTTTTAATAAAATCAAATCTGGTCTCAGGTGTTCCCGAATCACTGCACATTGTGACATGAATATATCGCTGCCCTGTGGTTCACTGTATACGCTCACGTTTGGTACAGTTGCCACTGCCTTGTTTAGGTTAAGGAGAACCGAATCGTGCCTCCAGTTGTATTTGCCTCCCTTTAGTGCTTGCTTGCATCCTACGACAACATGGCCCAGTGTTTGGGGTGCTAGGCAGTGGAGGCAGTTTGGATTAGGAACGCTTCCCCATTTGTAGGTGTTGCTACGATTTTGCAAACTGTTGCTTAGATACCGTACTGCAAAAATAGAACGCGGCATCTTCTCGCAGACTGCAGGCCAGTATCTTGCACCCGTCGGCAGACCTTGATTCCATATGGATTTGACAACTAGCGATTGGCTCGTAAGCTTTGTAAGAATTCAGTCTTCTGACGTCTTACAAATATCTTTCATTGCTGCTTTTGCGGATGTGTAGCAATCAGGGCGGATGTTTTTCTCATTATTTGTGCTGAAGTATATAGATACTAAGTCGGGGTTCTTCGATGACTTCAGACGCTGGCGTCATGTCACTTGACATTGCGAAAATCGAGATGAAACCAGGCAAACATTCAAACCGTATTTATTTCGGGTAGGGGTGACTGTATCTAGGGTGCAACTAATTGTCGAGCCACATCCGAATGTAGCGCCTTGCTTGCAGTCGAAAATCTTCTTGAACCATGTTTTAGACAAATCAGAAACCGTCAAGTCCCAACTGATTTTTGCGAGGACGAATCGTTGATAAACCAGGAGCTTGAATCGTTGATGCAGAGGACGACTGCTTACAAGGTCCATAAGTTTAGTGAAGGAATCAAAACTTTTGCTTGTGGATAGTGCCAGACATAAGGAAGTCGAAATGTCGGCCAAGGTAGACAAGCGATTCTCCAATGATAACTGGTTTCACTCTTTGGTTGTTTTTGAAAACATTTGGTTGGAATTGCTTAGAAGACCTTCCCTGCTTGTGAATTCCAAAGGTGTAACATCTATCTACTCGAACTACCATCCCGCTCCATGCACACCATCGAGAAAAGGCGTTCAAAAGAACCTGGTTCTCCGACTCCCTAGAACTCACTGCTCCTGCGTCATCTGCGAATTGATATCAGTATCGGCATGGGAACAAGTTTGAGAACTTAAATCCAAATTGTTCGAAGGGTGGAGATGTTATATACTTGATGAAAGCGTGAATAGTCATATTAAATATCTGGGGGGCTGAGGCAATCACCTGGTAGGACACCTTTACGAACCGGAATAAAGTCCATTACATACGAGTTCGTTGTATCCAACTTAATTAGGTTTATGGTGGTATTCAAGTATGGAGTCGATTAGCCGGTGTCGCACTCCCAAAATGCATTTTGAAGATCCAGCAGAGTGATGACGACACTTCTCTGCTTTAGTCGTGCATGGTTGATTATGTATGACATGGATGCGATATCTTCAAAAGTTCCGGTCATTCTTGGAATGAACCCTTTTGAACGTTGCTCTCGGCGTATTGGTTTTCAATCAGGAAAGAGTATACGCGATTGCGAAGGAGCGACGTGGACATTTTCGGGGTAACTGTTTCGAGGGTTATTGGTCGAAAGTTTTCCGGACTCGAATAGTTCCCTTGCTTATGAAGAAGAACTGTTACTGCCTTACGCCATGGTGTTGGTATGTCCTGCTAATGGTGATGTCATACAGAAGCGCGCAGAACGTATCTGTCGATGGATTGATCATTTCTGTAAACGCTACAACAGGCCAGACCCACAAGAGCCAGACGCAGATCTAGAGTTACCCGCTGCTGCAACATCTGAGATCTATGAAGGCATGCCATTGTCGTACCCGTATTCAAAAAGAAGGACAAACGCGATTGTGCGAATATCGTGGCATCAGCCAGTTGTCCATCGCTGGTAAAGTGCTGCTAATAATGCTAAAGAGGATTTGGCCGCGTCGCGAACTTCGTACCCTCGAAAATCAAGCCGGCTTTTGTCGTGGTCGTAGCGTTTGCCATCAAGTTTTCACTGCAAGAGAAATTTTTGAAAAACGCATTCGTGCAGGCAAACCTTTCATCGTCTCCTTCATTGACCTCACTGCAGCCTTCGACAGCGTGCATCTCAAGCCAATGCGGAAAGCTCTCGTTCACGACGGCTTCCCGCCAAAAATTATTAACATCTTGCGCAACTACTATGAAGGGACAAACTGCCGCGTCAGAATCTATGGCGAAACTGTCGCCGGAGTTCAACATCTTGACGGGTGTGCGGCACGGCTGCACTGTATCAACCACTCTTTTTAACGTCGTCATCGACTGGATCATGACGCCCTCTTTGGGCCGGGTTAAAAAATTCGAAGTAGGCGTGAATGCCTGCGTCAATGACCTTGATTACGCTGACGACATAGCACTCTTCATGACGAAAAGTCTATGCAACAATTACTTGATAACGTGCACGCAGCGTCGGGAAGGCTGGGACTTAAAATTAGTAGTTAAAGTTATGTGCGTCAGCCTCCCTGACGCTACGATGCGAATAACAACGAAATTCTCGAATTGGTAGACTCATTCATCTATCTCGGCTGACTCATCCTGAACTCTTGTGTCGCAACATCCGACGACATTGCAGCGCTTAGTGCAAGAGCATCGTCAGCTTTCGGTAGATTGAGACATCTGGTCTTCAACCTACGCAACGTCTCCTTTCGAGTGTTGTACCCACGCTAGTGCACTCCTGCGAAAGCTGACACTTCAGCACAGCAGTCGGACATCAATGACCTGGAGATCTTCCAAATAACGTGCTTTCGTACCATTCTCGGTAAAGGCATCCTTTACAGAATTCGAAGTGATGACATACGACGACGCTGTTACAGTCAACCGCCAATCAGCCTATCCATACTGTCTCACCGTCTTCGCTGGATTGGGTACGTCTCTCGAATGCAAGATGAACGGCTTCCAAAACGCCTGCTGTTTGTTGAAAAACCTTCAACTTGGAAGATGCCAAAAAATGCGGCAAAAAATGAAGTGGTCTGACCAAGTGCTCCAGTATCTGACTGGCACTCTGTTCGCTACAAAGGAAATGGTATTTTTAAAATTTGTTGAATGTTATGATGCCTTCGGATTTGAAAATTTGGTTTACTAAAAATCATGCTAAATAAAGACTCTCAACGGATGACAGCCAGTGGCATAAACCTTGCTTAAATTCTCAGGTCAAAAAGAACGGCGAATGTTTATGCTCTATGTATAATTAGTTTATATTATATTGATTGATTGTTAATTCATAGAATGTGTAATTGATTAATGTTTAGCGTTTTTTGACTATTTGTAGCGGTAGTATGAGTATTGTCGTTACGCCTTCTGTTTAATTTGATCTTCTTATATTGATTGCAAAAAGAAGTTGTCACGAACGTTGCTATCCCCAGGAGATATCACCCACTCGCAAGTTTGCACACGCACATACCGCCTGTCTAAGGATTGGTCGTCCCAAGTCCCAAATACAAGGTATAGATGTACAACGGGTGCCTAATGCAGAACAAGCGAGACTTGATCTGACTCACCTTCCTCTTTTTCGGGATAGAGCGTCTTTTCTCGTTTTCTCGCAACGAAAGATAACTGCTAACTCAGACTTCTCTTGGCTTCTCAACTCTCATAAAAAATTCCCAACTCATCTTATACAAACTTTTTGCAATAACATGAAAGTGCGATGTCCACCACTGTGACACAAAAACGGCGAACTTCTGGGCATTTGTCAAAAGGCCCCTCGGCACCCCCGTTGTCGACAATCCGGCCTTTCCATCACACGCCACGACGGTTCGGGTAACACTGCGACCATCTTCAGTGATAATTAATACATTTCTATATCTAAATGAAGAATACAATAAGTAGGAAAACAAGAAATTAGTTTAGCAACTACACACACACTAACAAAAACTACGCAAAAGCGTTGGTCTTCATCGAGTCCGATTATACATTTAGTGATGGACGCTTGATCTGTATGAAGAGTATCTCATTGACAAGGCAATCAAATTTAGAATGACATCAAGCAGTTATACTGCGTTTGAGGAGATCAGCTGGATTTTGGCTTGATGAGCATTGATTGTGGCAGAAACTTTTGCGTCCCGAATCTGTCGTACCCGGTTCCCTGTGAACGCTAGCAAAACTTTGTCGTTCCATAAAATGGAAGAAGCGATTCGCAGCGGCGATGTTTGCATTGCAGTTGTAATGCATTTCGCTAACCTTGCACCGATTAATGTTGCCATCAGCTCTAGGCGCGGCAGAGTGATCTTATTGAACGGTTTGACTCGAGTTTTTACCATTACTAGGGACACGAAGTTCTTGCACTTAGGTATGCTGTAGCGCCGTACGCGCTTGCACTAGCATCGCAGAAAACATGAAGCTCTGTTGGCTCGTTATGTAAGCCCTCCAAATACTTGCAAGGGAAAGTAGTATGGCGAACATAAATCTGAAAAAGTTTCATGCCATTGGGAGGTTAATTCAGCACTAAGAGGATCGTCCCAGGTGCACTTATTTAATCACAGTTTCTGTATAAAAATCTTTGCTTTAACGCTGAAGGGGGACAGAAAACCCAATGGGTCAAATTGTGCTCCTGCCAGCTTCAATACGTCTCGTTTGGTTGGACTGGGAGTCTGGTCGCTAGTGCATTCCTTGGTTCTGGAAAGGTTATGTAATCTGCGTTTGTGTCTAATTTAAGTCCAAGTGCAATCACCTTCGCATCGATATCGCCATTGTTATCAGTCGTGAAGAGGCTACGAAGAGTCATCATTCACTTTCTCTATAAAGTCTTCGTGCAATTGATCTCGTATTATGGCGTCGTTGTAGGGTTTTGTTATCGAGGCGTCGGATCACAGCGCCTGTGCGGGCGTTAGCGATTGCGTAATTGGTTGGCAAAGATGCATGCTCTGCTTTCCATGGGAGACTAGCAGTGTACTTCCCGTCGCTGTTTTGGTGAATTTTGTCGGCACAGTATGCTTGAAAATGGAACTTGTCTTCTTCGTGTGGTGCTTGCGCACTTGCGGCACGTGGTTGTGAATAGGCGCTGTGGTATTTGGCACAATGACTGCATCTAGCTTGACTTTGCCTTCGCGTGTGATAAAGTGTAAGGCAGTGACTGGATAGCTGTGCGGCTTGCTTGTGTTGTCGCCGAACGTAGACAAAGCAATACTTTCCGTTGGGCATGCTGGAGTGTTGATTCGCAAGCACTGCGCCACTGCGCGGCTGCTACGTTAATGAAGGTACGCTGCGACCCTTCGTCCATTAAGATGTTCAGTGTTGCTTTAGTGCGTCCATGTTGCACTTCTGCAGTTGCAGTTTTAAGGCTTTAGGCAGGCGTGAGTGCGACGTGCGTTGTTTGATTTGGGACTAGTTTTAGTCTTTCAGCTGCGGGCTTTTGAATGTGCGGCGGCTAGCATATCGAAGTGTAATGCTTGCCTCTACAGTTGCGACAGGTAAATTTCGAAGTACATGCCTTTATAGCGTGCGAAGTGGAAAGGCAGTTGAAGCCCAGCTTTGTGTTTTTGAGTATATCCTTGCGTTGACTAATATCTGTTACTGCTGAGCAATAGGCGCTTGCGTGATCGCGATTGCAGTATACGCAGACGGGTTTGCGTTGACGTGGTCGTTCTTGAGCGCAGGAGCGTTGGCGTGTGTTTACCACGAAGTTTGCGGTGGCGTGCTTGTATGTTTGTGTTTCTATAGAGAATATGGGAGCAGCTATATTGCCTTTATTTCCTTGAGCAGAGCTTTTAATAGAAGGGATATGTCCCATGTGCTCGGTGTATTATCGCTCTACATATGCGTTAGTACGGAATATGGCAGCTTTTGTTGCACGATTGAAACTAGCATTGTCATGTTCATTGATTTAAGACAACCCAAGCTTTGGAGACATCTGACATGAGATTCTATTTTATCGTGGAATTCGCGTAGACTTGTGGCTTCCTCTGAAGGTGGTGGCATGTTACGTATGGCATTTATGTACGCAGTAACTAAAATTTCGGGTTTGCCGTATCGGGTCGTAGCAGTTCCATCGCTTGTCTGTAGTTTATATTTGAGATGGGGAGTCCTTCAATTAATTGGGCGGTGTCACCAGATAAGTCGGAACTCAGATGATGAAACTTTTCAACGGGGGCGAGGCTAGTTTTGCTGTTAACTGCTGCGTTAAACGTATCTAGGAATAATATCCATTGCATAGGGTTCCCGTCGAAAGTTAGCAGTTGCTATTTCGGGAAATTGAATCGGTGTTTACGATGCGTTGATGCTGCTGAAATAGCGTTTTGCGAAGCAGTTTGTGAAGATTGCAGCGAGTTAGGGGCAGTTAGCGGCGGCAATGTGGCGGCTAGTGACGATACGTTTTTAAAATTTTGGTTTTGTTGATAAGTGATTTTGATTTGATAATTGTATAATTTATAAATAAAGATTTGGGTGAATAAAATCTTTTCTGATAGTGTACCTTTGTAGTCATGCATTTGAAGTTTTGGACTGAGTTTTCATGAGGTAGTGTTGAGTTGCATTCACTTTTGTAGCTTGATGGAAGAGTAAGTCGTAAGTATATATTTAAGCTCAATTATATCTCAATGAAGCAATGCCTCTTGATTTTATTGTGGCCTAAACCTTAAGCCCCGAACACAAGGGAAAAATTACAGTAAGTCATGCCTTTCAAAGTCAATACGGTCCAATTGTATGGGAGCCTTATATTTCTGAGTCTTATTCTCAACGTACTTGATTAATTCAGACTTTTTAGGCTAGCACTTGTTGTTATGATGCAGATTGGACATTTGTATGAGAAGTGTTTGTATATGACAAAAGCCACAGTAAGACACACACAAAACGAACTGCTTGGGTCGTTCAACATATATTTAAAGAAGAAGTTAGTACTCGCTGAAGAAGAGAAACAATCTTTAATTACATGTTATAATTCTGGGATAATCCTCTTAAGTACTCCACCATGTTATCTCAAGCATAGATGTTCACCTTGCTTAATATTCGCTGGCCAGCCTTATCGTAGCGCCTGCCCTTGTCAGGTGCAGCGTAGCCTCCCACAAATCTTTCCTGGTCGGCGTCAAAGCCATTCTGTAGCTTCTTCAGCAGGTTGATGAATGTCTATAGCAGGGGTCGGGAACATATGGCTCTCGAGCCATATCTGGCTCTTTTGAGGTCTGCATCTGGCTCGCAGACAGATCTTCAATTTAAAAAAAAGGAACGCTAACCACCCCGCAGACACATCCTGGGAAACTGAGAAATCAGACTGGGTGAAGCATAGTAGCCTCGTTCATGACCTGTGGTCATGGTTACAGGTGCAGGTGTCCTCCAGGACAACAGAATGTTTTCATTGGATAGTGATCTATGCGTTGTGTGAGCGGGTAGTTGTGAGGCCAGGAAGAAGACTTCGCTCAAGTAGTCATTCGGGTGCTAAACTTTATTGTTGCCCGAGCTTTAAATGATCGCCCGTTTAAAACACTGCTAGAGGAAGTTGGAAGTAATTATCCTGGTCTTCTTCTGCGCAGCAATGTGCACTGGCTGTCAAGAGAGAAGGTGCTTAACCGTTTTGCAGGATGTCTGAGCGGAATGCGGTCTTTTCTTGAAATGAAAAACGTTAAGCATCCTGAGTTAACTAACACTGAATGGCTCCTGAAGTTCTACTATCT
>QQSS02051213.1:0-18205 GCA_003687565.2 Craspedacusta sowerbii
GTGTGTGTGTGTGTGTGTGTGTGTGTGTGTGTGTGTGTGTGTGTGTGTGTGTGTGTGTGTGTGTGTGTGTGTGTACACGCCTGTGTGTGTGTTTGGGTGTCGTCTTACCTAGCCGAATTAAAGAAGCCCGTTGCAGACTCATTGTTGAAGGGGTCTAGCAGGTAGCGATCTCAAGCCGGCATTCTGAGTTCTCAAGCGCCTTGGCACTCAATGACGTCATCAACGACGCCCAAGGTTGACCTTGCGTTTCAGCGCTGCTATCCTAGAAAGATGAGCCGAGTGCTGCCCGTTAGCCTTGGTCCCCTTCCATGTCAGGCTTACTCTGATCTCGACATAAAAGTTTCCCCGGACGCTGGCATCAGCAGTGGCGTATCGTCACTCGACGCTGTAAAGGTCAACTCAAAGCCGCTACTCAAAACAAACGTTGAAATAATAGCAGCGCAAATCCAATCTTTATCTGCCGAGTTTGGCTTACAGGAATGGTTCCGTCTACCTGAAAGAAAGCCGTAGTGTTGCTGTACGAAGGTATAGGCCAAAGAGCCATGCGCAGTAGCTATCGGCCTATAACGATGCTTTCAGTGCCTGGAAGGTTGTTGCCTTGCATTTTGCTGCAAATGCCAGACCCACTTCTGTCTAAAACACGGCTTCCTCAAGAATCTGGCACATCAATGTTTGGTGCGATCTTTGCCCTCTGACTTGTTCGAAGTTTATCACGAGTGCGACACGCCTTGTATGTTGCGTTCGTTGGGTTGAAAGGAGCTTTTGATGCAGTCGACGTAGATGTCTGAAAGCCTTGAAAGGCATTTTCATCCCTGAGTTGATACTAGATGTAATCAGAGAACTTCCCGATCCTACGTCAGCTAGAGTCCGAGGGAACAGCGAACTGAGCAAACATTCTTCCGTCGTGACACAAACCTGGAGTCCGCCACTTTTTCGTTCTCCCTCCAGTCATATTCTGCAGAGCCATAGACTCGCCTTGGGTCACTTCTCTGGTTTAATCATACTCACCATAAACTGGCTCCTGTTCATGGATCTGGTCTAAGCAGATGAAGCCGTTCTCCTTGTGACAATGAATCCAAGCTCTGTGATGCTCTCCCAATCATGGATAGTACTGCAGCTAAGCTTGGGGTTCGGGTTTCCTAGGAGTAAGAGTAAGGTTCAGAACCTGGGAAGTGGCCAGCTACCCTCACGTTTTTCCATTCAGAACTAGAAAGTAGAAGTGGTAGAAGACTTTTGCTACCTCCACTTCATCGTTTCCTCCGTTGCAAACAAGCACCGGGAGCTGATTAAACGTATTGGTGTGACCGCCATGGAAAAATTGCCTAAATCAAATCTGGGTCCTGAACAACCATAATCTACCCACTATGATACGTTCGTACACAACGTGCATCCTTCGGCTCCTCTTTTGGACACCTAGCACGGATGTCATCCAGTTTCCCACCAAACGCACTCCTGCTAAGGGTCTGCGTCTCGAAACTTTTTGAGTTTCGAGAAGTTTCGAGTCGAGACAGAGGTCCGTCTCGAAACAAACGAGAAGTTTCCAGACGAGACGGAGGCCCGTCTCGAAACAAACGAGAAGTTTCCAGACGAGACGGAGCCCCGTCTTGAAACAAACGAGACGAGAGATTTCTCGAAATTTCTCGAAATTTCTCGTTTCAAACGAGAATGAGTTTCGAGACGCAGACCCTTAATTCCTGCGTACTAGAAGTCTCGTGAAACATAAAATTGCCCTATGGCCAAGCTGGAAAGGTCCTATTGGGACTGCGTGAAAAACATGAGTGGATCAGTATGCGGAGACTGCAGTATCTGCATCCGTCGCCGTATATATATATATATATATATATATGGGTATGTCAGTATGTGTATATGCGTGCGTGTGTATGCATAAATGTGCATACATAGCGGTATTTTGAAGCCCCTCACATCCCGGATTTCCCTGTTATGGTCTTCTCTGGAGTTTTTAAGTGTCAGAAACAATGACGTATTAGTGATATATCTTTATCAGTAGTATCTTTCTTTCTCCAGGTATTGTGAGCCTTGAGATGCCTTTCTCGATAAAGCCGGTTCTTGGAGTGTGGAAAATTTCTGCAAAGTATATGGTAATTATCCTTGAAACAGTCTTTTGGCAACTTTGAATAGTGCTGATTACGCGAGCATAAACTCCCTGGCGCTTGGCTATCCGATAATATTGCAAAAGCATTGGCTGGAAGGGATAAGCTATAGATTTTTAGTATTTTTAGAAAAAGCGTATTCTTTACTCTCGAAGAAGTTAGCCTTGTTTCACGTTACAAATGCCTTCAAATAATAGGAAATGCCCCGATTACTCTGGGTAACGGTTGTCCTTATATGGGATTGTTTTAATGTCCTTATATGAGATTATTTTTGTAAGTAGCTTAATCTTATCGGTTAAGAGGCTGTGCACTTGAGTATTTAAGTGCGTAGAAAATATGAAACAGTTTCTTATGAATAAAATAAGCTGTCGTAGAATTTTAGTGTTTTAGAATAATATGAGGTGTCCTTTAAAAACGCGTTTAAGCTTAGATTTCCTATTATTTATGGTAGAGGTGTGTTATATTGCTTTTAGGGTTCTTCAGTGGTGCAGGAAATCAAGGTGGAGAAGTATGGTTAGTATTTTGGTGACCGTTAGCTTTAAGTTAGCTAACTTCGTTTTGGTCACGATCGGCTTTTGCATTCTGTGTAACTTCCTCTACGTTCTCTTTTGAGGATTTTCAACGCAAACTGCCATGCTATTGTATACTTCCTTGTTGTTCCTGTCGCTGTCGTCGTCGTAGTCGTCGTCGTTGTGGTTGTTGTTGTTGTTGTTGTTGTTGTTGTTGTGTTATTGTGTTGTTGTTTTTGCTATTGTTTTTGCTGTTGTTTGGTGCTCGATGCTCGTTGTATTACAATACTTAAAGTTCCGTCCGTATTTCCTATAAATTGAACCTTTTCGCATTTAAGATTGTTGCTGTTCTATTGCAGTTGCTTGATGGCTTTGTTAAGACAGACTAACTCTGTTGGCGCCTTGTAAAGTGCTTTCATTATGTTAAGACTAAAGCTTTGCGAAATTTTGAGTTTGAGTCGAGTTTCTAAGAAGAAAATGCAGCGTTGTATTGAATTTGACTGATAAATATGTGGGAGCTGGTGGTGCTAAAACTCTGTCTTTGCAGTTTTCTTACGATAAGTCAGCTACTCCTCTCTAAGCCATGCTTATCAATTAGCTTGAAAATATTTGCCTTTGTTCGCAGATGCGTTGATAAGTATCCTATTGCGATTGAGTAGGAGAGACTCCTCTGTTTGTATTTAAAGTGTTTTTCGTTTTTCTTTGCATGCTTGATTCTCTTCAGTTCTGCCTAAATTTGAAGTAATCATTACTCCACCTCCCTACGTCTGGAAGGAGGTCCCAAGTTTTCCAGTCAAAGTTTGTGGCAAGTAAGTGTCCTCTGTTTGCAATGCCCTTCATAAGCGTTCATTTGTGCGAAGTGCTGTCCATTGATTTATCTCCATGCTGTTAGGCAAGTAATTTCTGGTTGTGACGTGCGTTGCGTGTATCATTTCATATTAAGCATCTGCTGTAGCTATGACTACGTGCACAAGGCATGCAGGCGCAAGGCATCTTCTATTTGCGTTCTAGATACACATACGGAAAATTTGTCAGTGGAAATATTACGTGCCAAGTGTGTCTTGACTTTCGCAACACTTGGGGAGGCTTTGCCAACAATCGAAACAGATGCACTTCTGTCAGCAAAAAGGCAAGTTCGTACTGTGAGTGTTGATTACGAAGCAGCATTGCCATTTTCTTGCAAAAACGTCTGTCTTAAGATGCGTGGCTCTGAAATACAATTGCGTTGTGCCCGGCTTGACTTTGAGAGCGTGACAATCTATACTGAGTTTTATTTTCCGTTGTTGCTCGTTTTGTTCATCAGCAAAGGACCAAACTAGAAACGTATTCTGGAATGGCGGTATCGGTTTTACTAATAATTTGCTCTATTTTTAGTCAGAGTAAGTCACGATTGCCCCCTTTGTATACCACAATTGTAACCAGTTTTGCTAATTAAATCAAAGGCAAAACTCTATCCCGATTGCATTGGGCTATGGTAGCTACAGCCGTAAAAGTAAAGAGAGACATCCTAGCCAGACGATATTGCTTTACTTGCGCGCTCAGGGGCAGGTTAACATTAATTCACCCACTCGACATGGCGATACCAACCAACACGCTTAGATTTAGGTGTGTGCCCAAAACTCAGTCATTCTTTCGACAGCTGAAAAATTCTCGGCAGCTATTTGTGTAAGGATGCAGTGCGTTACTTTCGGTGTACGCGTCAAACACCACGCGTTTCGCTTTGAGACCGCTTCGCTGCTTTGAGGTACTTAGACCCAGTGAGCCGCTTAATCTTTCGGAAGTTGTCTTGCTGCGCCGCTTTGGTCAACAACAACAACGGCAACAACAACAGCAGCAAGTCTTAATTTCCTTATTAATACTCTGTAAAGTAGCAAGGCTTACACCCTACAAGCATAACAAATAAAAACAAATTTATAGACTAAGCAAAACAACTTTGCTGATTTTTTGAGCTAAAGTGTGGCTAGAAGAATGACATTCATTACGCATTAAGAGGGAGAGACATCGTCCTAGCAAGGGCTAATAAGATCGAGGATGTCACTCGCCATTTCTTACTCAGAAATAATAATCGCGTCGGAGAGTAAATGATTACACGAGGTGCGTCGGGCATGTTTACAGTACGATTGTGAAGGATAGTAGACTCGAAATCATGTGATCACGGAGAGGCAAAGTTTAGAAGCAGGCTTGCCAAAAACGCATACACCATCTAACAGGAATTCTGCAAAGCAAATACGAATAAGACGGGGCTATGATAAGCTGTGCACACAAATGCGAATGTTTGTTCGGGTATGTGCAACCCATGAGAAACAGCTACAGTACTAGCAGTTGACATGTTACTCCTGACTTACAATGGTAATTTCGTTTGGTCCTAGAAAGCCGTGATAAGCTTTCGTTTGTAAAGATCTGTAGCGAGCATAGCTTCCCGTCGCGCATCCTTGCCTTTGATGCTACCATGTCCCTGGTCAGGTTAAGGGTATTTGTGAACTCGGCCGATTTTTCTTCAATGTCTGTTTGCCTTCCTCGTTTTTAGATCGAGGGTTGTGCAGACTTCGATTTCGCTGGTTCGCTCATATCCCTTTCTAGCGCATACAGTTACCGCCAACCTAAGATGCTGATATCTGCCTCAATCACTGAAGAAGCAACTGGGGTCACCCAGAATAGTACCATCAACTCGACAAAGATCACTGACAATGATGTTGAAATTAAAATTGAAGCCCCTTCGTCATTTAAGCCTGGCATTCGGTATGACGTCAAGGTTGGTCAAGTCTGCTTATAGTCCTACATATATTATGCAATTGTGGCATGCTTCCACTCTGCTGAAGACGTTCAGCCGCATTGCACGCAACACAGCCATTGAAGATTTCCGTTAATTTACCTTGGCTTGCCTTGCCTTTCTCGTTCGCTAGCTTCGTGTTCCTATGAGCGAATTGTGCTGAAGAACTGATGGTAAACGTATTAGAATTTCCTATTATGTATTCTTTTGTGAAGAGCTTATGGTAAACTTATTAAAACTCTCTATTATGTATTCTTTTCGTATTTTTTTGTGTGTGTAGATACTAGTGCAGCACCCTGATGGTCGGCCCGCTCTTGGTTATCGTGTTAAAGCTGATTCGTCAAACCAGCGACGAACTTTTGCATCCGTCTTGAGAACGGTTGATTCTGGGGTTTGGGTTCTTGGTGTTTCCGCTTCGAAAAGCTCTGATTTTGTTAACATAATGGTAAGCACGAGTCGTGCTTGTTTCTCGTCTGCAGTTCTGCAGTCCGTGCGTGTGCCCCGTTATTGCGTTAAAGTTTGTGTACGAACGTGTAATATTTTTATGTTGCGCTCACACAAACCTTTTTGTATGCAAAGTTCAAAATATGTTTTTTTTTCTAATAGGCTGCGGTTAAAAAAACTCCTGATGGCAAGGTATGTCTTAAAATGTACTTAAATGCACGTGTTTCTTCAAGCAATCTTTGCCACTCCCGTATGTGAGTTTCATGAGTGATTAAGAAATGTTTTCTACATTTGGTGCTACGATTTCTAAAATGGGTGAAGATCGGTGCAGTCTGCCGTATTGATGGTACTAAGACGATCAGAATGTTGTGTTTCTCTACTTGTTTGTAATTCTCGAATTGTAACGCTTAAAGCTTAATTTTGCAAACCATGTTGATTTGAAATTAATCAGGATTATTGGAAATTCTGTTGCTGAGATTGGCTAGTGTTTAGGATGCATAATCGACCATTCGTAAGGTTTCTTGCATAAAGCATTTATTATTGGTCCGTGTTAGTGCACGTCGTCAGCATTGACTAATTTTTAACATTCTTTGCGTGATTTTGTTAAGGATGTTCATGGCATTACGGCTTCTTCATATACCAAAACTTGGTTTTCAAGCAGCGACAGTTATGTGAAGATTTTCTCGGAAGAAAAATATTATGTGAGTTCTTTCTGCCTTTGCCCTTGCCTCCGAAAAATTTTATTTTTTGGTCTTTTTTTTTTCTTTTCTGTTGCTTCCTGCTTTTGGAAAAGCTAGGGTCTTGGCTATTTTGTAGCATTTTTGTTAGCATTTAGTTTATGTTCTAGGTTGGTCATGATGTTGCTGTTAACGTAACTTTTGTGCAAGCTTCGCAGGACCAGAACGAGGGTCTTGCACTATACCATGTGGTGGGTACCTCCTGTCGTATTCGTATGATTTTATGCTTTGCAGTCCGTCATTTCCGAGATTTGATAGAACGCTTACGTAGCAAAAGAATCTGCTTTTATCTCTAGTAGCACTAGGCAATAGCGGTCGAGTGAACTTCACTAATAATCTCGCGTTGTTGTATCTAGCTCTCGTGTCGAGGAAATCTTGTCAAAGCCGGGCATAACAAAATAGGCCACGGCTCGGTCGCAGTGAAGTTCCGTGCTACACAGAACATGGTGCCTTCTTGTCGACTACTGGTATACTACATCCGCAAAGATGGAGAGTTTATTGGTGATGCCAAGGAAATTGTGTTTGAGGAAGAGCTGCAAAACCATGTAGGTCGTAGACCATGCGGACTAGCTTCTTTTTAGATAGTGTTCATTGCAGTCTTAAAATCACGCTTGACATACCTACGTGCTTTGGTTTGATGAAAGCCTGCAAGTGGCACGTGATCAGTAATGACCACGCGACCAATCAATTTTGGTGTCTGCTGGCCTATCCTTAAAAGGAATATCGTCTGGTTTCTTGTAGGTGTCACTGAGCTTCTCTACGCCGCAAGTAAAGCCCGGTTCAGACATTGAGCTTACTTTGCGTGCATCTCCGGGCTCTAAGTTCGCCATATCCGCAGTTGATCGGAGCGTGCAGCTTATGGGAGCTACGAATGACCTCAGGGTTGATAAGGTGCGAGAGCAGGTTTAACGTGGAGCACGGCGTTCGATGATTCTTTCAATCCGACTTTGACTTTATTGACCTCTGTATGTGACCTCTAGCTCGTGGTGCAGACTTATGCGTCTGCTTTGAATGAACGATTTTGTCTGTTGTTAGATTTTTCATGTACTCAGAAGTCAAGATCTGGGTCCAGACGGAAGCGCGTCAACATCCTGTCACCAGTCGAATGCGTTTAGGTGGAATAGAGCTTCCTATCGGGCCGAGAAGTTAGATGGACGCGAGGCGTTTAGGGTCGGTTCAGCGTTGGTTGTATTCGCCGAGTTTTTTCATGTTGAAGCGTTAAACATTGAACCTGTTTCTGATTGGACTTGTCGAGCATATTTTCTACCTTCCTATTTTGTGTGTTTCAGTAACGTTCTGCTCAGAAGTTGTATTGGCTGTGCTTTGAATTTTTCTCAGAATGCTGGCCTGATTTACATGACCAACGCTGTTGTTGCTGTAGCTCCATGCTCTGTTCCCGGTAAGGCTTTTGTCCTGCTATATCTGAGCTTTCGTTTGAAGAGTGTGCGAATTTAAGGCTAGCTTTAGCGTATTTTGATAGTTCTAGAGTTTGCTTGGCTAATTTTAAGCTTCTTTATCTATTTCCGCGCCAAAGCGTTTGTGTTTGCCAAGACATGTCGGAAGTGACACATTTATTGTTTAATTTGATTTGCAAGACCCGACCCATAGTAACTATGCATGGAGCTACCCCTATAATAAAGAATTAATGCGACTCTATATGTTCTCAAAGTTTTCTCGGCAACTGGTACCATCTGCGTTGTTTTGTTTGCCCGGCTAATCTTCTAACATTTGGAACTACCGATTTACGCTGTAGATTTTTGCCTTGCAGAATATTTTGACTTGGCAAACGTAGGCATGGTTGCGAATGGCCTAGAAAGAGAGGAGTCGTTGATGACGCTGGAGCGTCTCAAACCTGTCGTTCCGCCTCGCCAGCTTGACCGGCTCCTTCCCAGTGCGAGTGAGGAAAACGTTGAGCAGGCGCCTCCCGCGAGTGTGGTCGTGAGGCAAAATTTTCCCGAAACGTGGTTGTGGACCACCGAAGTGATCAAGTAATAAGCGTTTGTGCATCGCGCGATGAATTCCTTAAGGCTTGATCGATAGCGAGACTTATCCTGACGGCATCGACTGCGTGACTTCACTGTGCATCGCGGCCTTAAAAAGCTCAATTTTTTTTCAATGTTCAGTCCCCTGTCCCCTTTTTCGAATATGGGAGATCTGAATTAATATTCTGGATAGAATAAAAGCCTATTTGCCTTCTCGGCTACTTCGCTGGTGGGCTGTCAGACGTATGTAGACCAGTGCTTCTATGAATTGCATCGTGTACGTATCAAGCATGATCCTGAGAGCGATTCATGTGTATTCGTTCTAGCGCGTGTGCCAGTTTTGCAAAGCAAGAATCGTGGTGGGTTTCGTGCTCGTGTTAGTGAGGAACTTGCCTTGGTCCGTCGTCTGGGTAACACTGGAAACGCGCATAGTGCGATTGGCGCTGTCGCTGAGACAAAGAAGTCCGAACCCCTAGAAAATGCGCTTGTCGGTCGACTTGCTTTGGAGGTTGCTGTGAGGCAAAACTTCCCTGAAACGTGGATATGGACTGAAGAAACTCTTAAGTACTCATTCTTTTTTTTTAGCGAAGGCTTTTGTCTAGCGTTCGTTTCCCTCTGCTTTCATGCTACACCTCTATTCTGCCACTCGCCTAATCTCTCATGGCATTGATGCGTTACGCAAACCTTCTGGTGTGCTGCGTGGGTAGTGTTTTAATGCGCTTGGTGCGTGGGTAGCGATAGAATGTAGTGGGTGCGACTTTCATTAAACAAGCATATTCTTCATCAAGCAATATAAGGTTATCGCGGTACGCATGGAAGCCACGCATGATTGATGCCTAACTTCATTGCTGTGATTGTTCTCTCATATGTGAGCTTGCGTTGTTGCTTTTTTTCTGGATCGTTTCGGAGATATTTCTTAACCCGTTATTTATATTTATAGAGATGGTGATCGAAGTAGTTTAGTTAAGTTGTTAAGAGGGATTGGGCGTTTTTATTTTTTTTCTCACTTCTAGAAGCATGGTGGCCCTATGTGAAGAACTGACGTGTGTGTACTGCTGTAGCTCTATGCCATGCATGAATCCTGTTTATTAGGAGCATCTTGCGTTCTTACCTGCATGCCCGCCTCCTCTAGCGAAGATTTCGCTCATCATCATTTAATGCTTTAAATCAGCGTAATGATAGTCGTTTTTTTTTCTAGTTCAACTTCTGGCAAACAGGTTATCCGTGCGAAAGTCCCCGATACGATAACGACTTGGTTTGCGAATGGATATGCCCTGTCTGCTAGTCATGGAATCGGAGTTGCGATGTCTGCTTCTTTACGTGTTTTTCAACCATTTTTCGTGTCGCTGGCACTCCCCTATTCCGTCATACGGGGCGAGACGCTTAAAGTGCCAGCTACGGTGTTTAACTACCTTACCGATTGTGTTGCTGTAAGTATCGTTGATGGTTTGTACGCTAGTGTGCTCCACATAAGCCAGTGGTAAATTCGCTGACAATTTGCCATAGGAATTGCTCAGATGCAAATGTGTCGCTATGGTTCTTAGGGAACAGTAAGGCGTTTGTCGATCCTGATGTAAACAGTACTTACATCTTTTGAGGTGAATATCGTGTACTTCTATTGGTATGTTCTCTTGGTGGGAATTTTGAAATGCAAGCGCTTGTCTGCTTCTTGAACGCGCCATTCCGTTTGCAAGCGGCTCTTGATTTTTCAGATTCGAGTCTCTGTGGACGCCTCTGAAGACTTTGAAACTCCAGGTGGTTCTTCCTCCACGTTTTGTGTGTGCGGAGGTAAATCCTCGTCGTACAAGTTCAGCGTGAAACCGAGGAAACTCGGGAAAGTTCCCATCACTGTGCGAGCGATGTCGGTGGAAAGCGAGTCGGTGTCGTGCGAAGGAGGAAGTAAGTTGATTTCCATTGGAGCTGCTGACGCTATGACCAAGGACCTACTTGTTGAACCTGAAGGATTAAAGAAAGAGTTTGCGTACAGCAACTTCATCTGCCCAAAGGACTTTGGTGGTACTTATCAAGACACTGTAGCTATTAATCTTCCGTCGCCGATCGTTGATGGATCCGTACATGCGGAGTTGTCTGTAGTGGGTAAGTACAGGAAATTCGGCGATCCTAATATAGTTTTTTCTTTAGAAATTCTGAAGATAGTTGATTTGGCCTTTGGATTTCATTTTATTTTTATACTGCCTGTTTTAACTTTTAAATGACTATACATATAGCTTGTATGCTTTTTATAATCGTTTATAGTTATTCGTGTTTATTTTGTATATTTACGTATAGTTTTTTGTAATTTGGAGCAGGCGTATTTCATTTTGGTAGACGACCGGAAGTCAGTTCATTTGCTTGAACAAATGTACCGTGTGTGGTGCATGGTTTGTCGCATCCCTCAAAGTCTCCCTAATGTTACCGTTATTTCAGGTGACATGATGGCTCCGAGCATGGACGGCTTGGATAAGTTATTGGAGATGCCCTTTGGTTGCGGGGAGCAGAATATGCTCAAATTTGCGCCGAATATCTATGTCATGGACTACCTTGTTGCTACTAGTCAAGTTAGTCCAAAGATCGAGGAGAAAGCCAAGGAGTTCATGCGTTCGGGTGCGTGTAGCAGCATTTGCAGTTCGTCGTTTTAATATTTGAGCTCTTCACCTTGGCACGCTGTACGAAACATGGCCCATGTGAGAGTTCCTTTGATAATTTGCTTGCAGGATACCAGCGGCAGCTCACGTACAAGAGGCGCGATGCCTCCTACTCCGCTTTCGGCAACAGTGACAAGGACGGCAGTACCTGGTAGATATTCTCTGCTTATTGCGTTCTTTCTCTTCAAGCTCTACGATTCGAACACTGTTCTACTATAGGAACTAGATCAAGTTTCCTTTTAGCAAGCTAGCAGGACATTATTGTGGAGCTTCTTCCCACAGGTCGTGATCGCGCATACTTGTGACTCTTATGGGTAGCTTTTTCAGTAGGTTTCTAATTTTTTTGGGTTTAGGCTGACTGCCTTTGTTGTGCGTTCGTTCGCCCAAGCCCGCAAGTTCGTCTATATCGACGGAGTGGAAATACAGGCTAGTGTGCAGTGGCTGCTAAGCGCTCAAGATAAAGCAACTGGATGCTTTAAAGAGATTGGGATGATTCACCACAAGGAAATGAAGGTGAGTTTATGTGATTGCGGAGTGGGGCAGCTTTGCTTGCTTTAATTTTCCTGCGGCACTTGCAGTTTCTTTGGTACCTGTCGAATGGTGGGCGCTCTTATGTTTCCACCGATTGTGAGCACACCGTTAATCGTGGCATGCACGTATTTGATTTGCTGTATTCAGATGTTGGCCAGTTGTGGCATAGTCCGGGATGTTTATGAACTTTAGATATGTGTGATGCATGGTCGACTTTTGTGATTGGAATGTGCTAGTTCCATCGTTTTCTTAAAGGGTGGTGTAACAGGAGGCGTAACGATGACCGCCTTTGTCGTGAATGCCTTGGTTGCTGCAGATTTATCGCCAAAGGTAAGGAGGAGAGTGCTTCTTATGCTGCTCTTTAGGACAACTTTTGTGTTGGTATTGTTCCCCTTGAAAGCTCAGTTTAAAATTATTACACTGTAGGTATATCGGCGCATACTTCGGTATTGCCGTGTTGCTCGAAGAATTGTGGTAAAAGCTTGTTTGCATGAATGTTCGCTTGTGTCCCCAAGCGCAGCTGTCTTTCTTTTTGGAAAAAAAAAATAGGTTCATTAGGGACCCTTCGATTTGCTAGGATCCGCATGTTCTTCGAGCTCTGGAGTGTATCGCCTCTGGTATGACATCCGTGACGGACTCGTTTACTGCGGCTATTCTGGGATATACGTTGGAGCTAACCAAAAGTCCGAGAAAGGATGAAATGATGAGCCTGTTGAAAAAGCTTGCCATTGTTGAAGGTGTGCACCGTTCTTATGCGTTTTTCTCCGTAGACCGCGTGATCGCTCGTCATGAAGAGCTTGAATTTTGATTCCAATTCTTGTCTTGACGCTTTATGTTTTGTGCTTGAAAATGGGCTTCTACGTGATCGCAGTAACTATCATAGCGAAGATTGCCGGCGCTATTCGCTAAAATCATATCAATAATGTCATATTATGCCAATTATGAAATAATAATGATAATAATAATAATAATGATAATAATAATAATTTTTTCAAGCATCGAAGTTTATTCCGTCAGTGCTCGCTACGATAATTCGTTTGCACATAAAGTATACGAACTGGTTTGCCACTCTCAAGACTGGCATGGCAAATCAGATGACGCCGTTCCTACCAGTACAAAAGTTTTGGTGCTTCCCAGATCTTGTCTCTTTCGCAAAATATATAGTAAGACGTGCGCAAGCAAAAATTCATTTTTGTTCGAAGGACGTACTCAGATGCCTTTTCGTTCAAGCCTAAAGCCTTCGTCCAATCAAAAACGTTTGCGCCGTCACTGCTGATGATTCCTGCTGCTCCAAGGGACAAGTTTTAAAAGTGTGCAGACCGCGCCCTTAAAAGATTGTCAATAAGGGTCTTATAATGCTGCTGCTTTCGTGTCGCATTCTTCTGTATGTTGGGCTCAAACCCAACGATGAGCTGCATTATAAAATGTTTTTTTTTTATTAACCCGTTGCTGACCAGAAAGTTTAAAGATTCGATTTCTGATTAGAGACTTAAATATCTTTAGTGTAATCGGGCGAAAGTTGCCAGGATCATCAGTATCTCCTTGCTTGTGAGCGAGTATGCTGGTAGTTCGGCACCATGGTAGTGGTATATGCTGCGCAAGTATCGGCAGCGTTTAAAGTAAATGGGCGATAACTGGTCGATTGGACATAGACAGCTGGAGCTTTTCATGCGTTTAATGATTTTGCAAATCTTTTTGTAGGTGGGTGGAGCTAAATCAAACTGGAATATAGGTTGACTTAATCCAGGAATCCAATCGGGACTTGCAAATGCGCGAGTTCCGATTCTTTTGAATGATTTAAGGAGGTACTTCTCGCAGATATCTTTCGTAAACGAAGAAAGGGACGCGTATCTTTGGTTCTGTAAATTTCCTACAATATTGCCAGAAACGTTTCCTAACTTCTTGATCGTGTCCGGCGCAGTAAACATTTTGCTTGGCGGGTGCTTTTGTTATTTTGGTACGTAGTACTTTTCCTGCCATCTTGATTGTTTCGGGATCTGCGTTCCTATCCTTAAGATTCTTTAACTAGTTTCGCTTTGCGGAGCATATCATATTTAGCTAACCCAGCGTGCTTAATAATAATAATAGTAATAATGATAATAGTAATAGTAATAATAGTAATAGTAATGATAATAATAATAATAATAATAATAATAATAATAATAATAATAATAATAATAATAATAATAATAACAATAATAATAATAATAATAATTTTTACAATAATAATAATTTTTGTAATAATAATAATAATAATTATAATAGTAGTAATAATAATAATAATAATAATATAATAATAATAATAATAATGCGTAAGGCAACGCAGCCTCGATTGATTGACGGTACTCTTTGGCTTATTTTATTATAAGTATTATTATAAATTTTTTTTAAATGTAAACGTAGATGATTTGTCGCATCGGGAATGAGCAAGTTCGGACGAGGGTGCGCTGCCTCAATTAGTTGACTGTAGTTATTCTAATATTTTCTTTTAAATTCTGTTTTAGATGATTTGATGCATTGGGAAGGGGGTAGCTCGGATAAGGCTACGGTGCCAGCGGACAATCGGTGGCTGTACCATAACAAGGCGAAGCCGGCGAACATCGAAATGACGGCCTACGCTCTCATGGCGTTCATGATGGAAAAGAGTCTCGCTTCACCTTTGGATCAGGTTAAGATTGTCAACTGGCTGGTCAAGCAAAGAAATTCTCTCGGAGGATTTTCATCCACTCAGGTACTTGATATTATCATCCTCGTACAGGATCTGTTTTAGCTCTCACGTAGTCCTTTCTTTTTTGTTGTTATTGCGCTAGCTCTCTTGCTGGCTAGTTGGTGCGGATGTGAAATGTGAATATTTGTGCGACATCCCGTCATTCTCGTTTATGGTACTGTGTGGCTCTGACTCGCTACTGCTGATTGAGAAAGTCGTTTTATGAGCAGTTGCTTTAGAATATGCATTAGGTTTTTTGAAGAACCTTAGTAAGTTCGGCTACCACGAGCCTCGTATATTTTGGCTATTGCTCTGTCATTCAGGACACTTGTGTCGCATTGCAAGCTCTGGCGCTATATGCGGGCGGTATTTATTCTGGTAACACGGATTTGAAAATGTCGGTGTCCACGCCTCACATGCAGAGGGAGTTCGTTGTAAACAAGAAGAACAGCCTTCTGTTGCAAAGGCAGGAAATCCCGTCTGTTCCTGCGGATGTCGTTGTTGTTGCCCGAGGAGAAGGTTGCGCTCTCTTTCAGGTTAGATTTGAATGCAAGCTTTTTATGCCGTTTTTGCCTGATTTTGGTATGGGATTTTATGTGGCCGCCCTTCGCCTCAGTAAATTTGGGTATCCTCCCTTGTTGCCTGTGTTTATGTCTGACTGTCTCTCTGTCTGTCTGTCTGTCTGTCCGTCTGCCTGCCTCCTGGTTTGTGCGCGTATCGCTCCTGTATAAGATCACGTGTGGTCCCTTGCGGTATGCTTTTTGCTTGCTGGGTATGTCGTTGCTTCAAGAACTTTACTGGGGTAGGCGCATTTCTTCATAAAACTGCTGGTCTTTATATTAGATAAATGTCAAGTATCACGTTCCAGCAGTTCGGGAAACGCCTAAGTTTGGCGTAACCGTGCAAGTTACCGATGACAAAACTTGGGATTGTCAGCATACGTTGAAAATTTGCGCCAGGTGAGATTCTTTGCACTGTGGTTGGAAGCTTGGTAGTGTGGCTGTATTCATATATAGTAACCGTGAAGTGTTCTTTCAGGGCCTTGTGATTTTGTATTCCGCTGTCATTACATGTAAGTCACGTTTCTTAGCGCAGGCTTTTTTTTTTGGGGGGGGGGGGAGTAGCAAGGAGGATTAGATTGATGTGGCTTAGATTTAAAGAGCGTCGCTTATTATGGTGTTGTTTTTTTGTATTTATTAAGCTGCTTGAAGGAGATTGGGGGAAATTTTGGCGAGATAAGTGTCTGCAATATGAGAATCCTGTGCAAGGCATTTCCGTGATAGCAATTATTTCACGTGTTTAATCGGGTCTTGATTTCTATTCTCAATGAAAGCCTTAAATACAAATGCATACGCGCTATAAGACTTAGAGGCCTTACTTTTTTTGCCATGTCTGCATAAACTGGAATACATGCCTCGCCTGCCCTTGCACGGCTCATCTACACTACGTGCCTCGTCTACACTTTCATGCCTCATGTACACTACACGCCTTCCCTACACAACATCCCCCTCTACCCTACGGGCTTCATGTACCCTACATGCTTCATCTACACAAAATGCCTCATCTGCACTATTGAGCGGTTGAAACGTAAAGAGAGGGTTACATTTTCTGCAATCCATATTTTATTATTTCTTCAACCAGCCGTAAGTGCGTCTATTAATTGGTCCTTTCTGAGGAACCTATTCGCACATTCTAAGTAGTTTTAGAGGCTTGAGAGCTTTTGAGAACCGTTTAGTACAAATTCTCCGTTCGTCCTTTCATCTCGGATCCATCCATTATTCATCATCCGTCATTGCATCCCGGTCCATCGTACATCGAGTCATCCTAGGTTTGTTCAATAACAATGCGTTCCAAAATAAGTAACGGAAGATGCCGCAATGCTGAGTAGCCGGGTACAAGCAACTGCTGCTGCTGCCGCTGCTGTGTTATGCGTTGATTATTGCGTTCCAAATTTTAGTTTCAAGAATTTGAAAAAATAAAAATGCTCGCCATAAGAATAATATTTAGCGATCTGCTTGGCATATTCAGTTTGTGTTTGCAAAACTATCAAGTATCTGCTGCTATTTATGATATTGTTCTAACGATTAAATTGTACGCTCGTTGGTGATTTCTGGTGAAGCCGGGTAAATTCAATAATAAATAGCTATGTTGTTTTTGGCTGAAGGTGCTTAAAGAGGATTTTCCTCCGCAGTCGGTTGAGTACAATGTGCCTAACAGGCGTCACTCTGCAGTATTTGATGATTAGAAATCCTGAATCGTGCAGACTATCGAAAGCTTCTCTGTGTGTATGCAATTCGTTACGCTCGCCATTGTCATTTAGCTATTTGATAGATTCTTTCCTGGCGGTGAAATCGTTGCTTTTCAGATACGGGAGCTTGGTTCGTTTGCACAGCAAGTGATGTTTCGAGTAAGACTTGACCGAAAGCTTGTCCTCTTCGCTCCAAATCGAAAAAATTACTGCGGCAAGGCGCGTGTGGCGTGTGCTTATGATAAATAGTTCTGATTCAACTGTGCAAATTTGTGAAATTTCATTAGTACTGCTAGAAGTCCAGCAACGAGTTGCTGTAGAAATCACATTTTTTGTATCTAAAAGCCAGAAACATGCCCCGGAGATTATTAGAATACCTGCTTACCTCACTACCTGCTGCAAGTGTTGTTTTTTGGTAAAATGATGGTTACATATAATTTTCATAAACAAGTTAATTTAAACCAAATTTTGCTGGCGTAAAATAATAGTAAATTCCATTTTCTGGTTTTCAGTGTGAACCGAACCGAAAGCGTGTTACCACAATTTCAATCAATTTCCATTTAGACATATTCAGCCCAATTTTTTCTAACTCGATTTCCATCGCCATCAGATCCCGATTGTCACTCGGCTATGTGAGGCGATTTGCTTTCTCTGTGTAGTTTCTCCAGCACGAAAGGATCCAACATGGCGATGATTGACGTCACCATGGTTTCCGGGTTTGAGCCAATCACGAGCGGTCTTGAGCGCTACGTAGGTGCTGATGACGTTGGTCTACAAAGCTACGAGTTCTCTGGTGCTGTCCTGTCGCTGTACTTCGAAAAGGTTATGCGATTTTAGTACTCCTTTCGATTTGCTTCCATTTTGCCGTTTCCCCAGGCTTGGTGTACACAGGTGTGGTACTGGTCTTATGTCCTTGCTTGTGGAATGGCGTTCTCTCATCTCTATTTACGGTTTTGCCTTGGATAGTTACCTGTCCCTGATGTTCACATGTCACCAGTGCCGAATATTGTTTTTGCTGCTTGGCGAACGTCTCGTCATTGTGTCATTCGTTCCGTTTTATGTAGTTTGACAGCCAGTCACGGTGCGTACGATTTGGGATTCAGCAAGTTGTAGAGGTGGATGATCGAAAGCCGGGCTTTATTAAGGTTTACGACTATTACGATACAGGTAAGAGTGCAGGTCATGTAAAAATGTTTTTAATTTATCTGTGTTTCGCACTCCTCCAGAGCGAACTGGCGAAAGTAATAAGAGTGCAAGTAAATGGATGTGTCCCTCGTGTTCGTAAATGAGCGAAGTGGTACATTGCGCATCTGCGCTGCAGTGTTTTGGAAATCATATGACTAGATCTTGGCATCAGTGTTTCATGGTATGCATTTATGCATGCGGCATCTTATTTGCATGGCGGCATCTTATTTGCATGGCTGCAGCTTATTTGCACGGCTGGATTTATGTATGTATGTATGTATGTATGTATGTATGTATGTATGTATGTATGTATGTATGTATGTATGTATGTATGTA
>QQSS02051324.1:0-18205 GCA_003687565.2 Craspedacusta sowerbii
CTAAGGAACCCTTCAGCAACCAAAACGACCTGAGGAAGCGGAAGAATATAGTGGGGCACGGGGTGGGCAAAGTGAGACGATACAGAGTTGCCTAGTTAAGCCGTAACAGGGAGGGCCCCTTCACTATCACCATGCTCTCAAGAGCCCTCCCACCCTTATTTGACCATTTCGTAAATTTATTTCTAACAGTTTTTGGAGTTCTAAAATTCCTTGTAACGTGAATGGATCTCTGATAAATGTTTCATCAGTGAGAACATTAACTTAACAAACCACCAGGTCGCAAACGCCCATCTCGCAGAGTGGAGTGGACTACGACAAGTACGTGCAACTGGCATCCAGACTACATCTAAAGTTCAAAGTTCCAAAACGAGGCTGCCTGCCGGTGAGATTTCTAGCTTGGGTCAGTCCCATTATAACAATTAGGTTACGTGCGACACAGCAATTAGATGATTGTATTCCCTTTGTTCGCCAATTAATTCGACTTTGTACTGTTCGCTGATACGCGGGTGAACAGGTCGATATCCATTATTCTTGTTCCTTTTCCTGTTCCGAATCTTATCTATTTTACTGACGTCTACTCAGGGGTTTTTCTAATCAAAGTAATTCACAGATGGCCGTTTCAGATTCGAAGGCCAGCAACGAGGTCATTACGTTTCAGAAACGTATACTTGAAACTGCAAGAGTGAATAGAATTACACCGGTCTCTGCTTGGGCTTGGCCAGAATTGGAACCTTCCGAATTATCGCCTTAAAAACCACTCTTCTAGCATCTAACTTGTACCTGGTTGCGCGGCCAGTGAAAAGTTGGACGGCGCTTACAACATTAAGTAGCGCTGACGAGTGCGACTTTACCACAAATTCTAGTTTTTTTCTGGAGACGAGTAACGGCAGATATCTTAACTGTGCGTACATACAAATCTTACGACACAGTATGGAGTTACATCACTTTCATATACGGATTCAGATTTGCTGAGCAATACTCCAAATCTAAGCCCTAAATCTGAATCCTAGGTCTGACGGTTCAAAAAATTTGGAGGACACTACTTAGCGAGCCATATCTGCTTTTTTTTTTTTTTTGGAACACGAACTGAAATAATACGGAAAGAAATTGAAGCGAAACCTATTTTTAAGAATTAATTTCGTAACTAAGTAATGGCGCGTTGCCGATATCAATGCTATAACGAAAAATTGTAATTTTAAGTGTAGCCTAAGAACTTCGAGCAGTCCCACATCGACTCGCATTCAGTCCCAATATCCAGCAGATTCATTGTCAAGTACAGTTGCTGAAATTTTTAACCAGCGGTGTGACTGGCTTTGCTATGAAGAGCCTCCCACCCGTTGACGTATTAGATCGCATACATGAACGTTTTTGCGTTCACATAAAAAAGAAACCTACATATTGAATCTTGAACATGATTTATCCGCCTGGATAGTCGCTATCCTATCTAGTCTCACCCATTGACGTATGTTATCGTATACATGAGCACTTCTGCGTTTACATAAAAAAGGAACAAACATCTTAGTCTTGAACATGATTTATCCGCCCGGATAGTCGCTATCCTATCTACGCTCCCGCGACTGATGAGAATATAGACAGACGGATATATTCTAGTTAAAAGGTCCGTTCAGAAAAGGGGTCTGGCTACGGCAAAACATGAACGTAGACAGTTCTTTCCGCAAGAGTTACTACCAAAGATGTTTCTCCTTCAAGATTCTACTTCAACCATCGCCGCGCCAAAGCAGCACCTGAAACTGAGAGGTTCGGCACGCCGGAAAACTCCGCCGCAAATGAATTTCACCTGCATTTCAGAAGAGATGCAACAGATGCTTTTACATGCGAACTCATCTAAACCTTTACTTACGAACATGCACGAAAGCAAAAATTAACGGATCCATCTTGGCGAGGTATTTTCGAGCCGACAGCAAATCGAAAGAAGCGAGTCGTAATTGATCATAGGGGCACTAGATGATCTCGAATTCTAGAAACGAGGTGTTTCTTTTTAAGCTGGCGGTCGGTTTGTAAAGGCATCTAAGAAGGCTGGGCCCGATGAATCTGTTCGGAAGAAAACGAGAACGGCAAGGAAAAGAGACAACGGAAATCTCATGTTGGAGGGCAAGACCGCTTCAGCAAATTACTTTTTCCACAATCGTAATTCGCCTGCGTTATATAGCCTGTGATTGGCATCGCCAAGTGTAGCAAGCATTTTCTGGAAGAAAACCACCAAATCTGACAAACTCAAAGAGTTTCGCAATTATCCCAGAAGAGCACATAAACGAATACAAGACCAACCCATGAAACCCAAGAGACGACTGGTACCGACAGAGAAACATCAGGAAATTTGCGAATACTGAACAAGTAATCACGATCTCAATTACAAACCAGCTCTACGGGAGGACCGGTTCCCCATCCTTTTGGGAGTAGTGCCTCCATAGATCGGAGTAAAGGGTCACGCCATCAAAGTTCCTATCGAGTACTGGAACTCGTTCAGTAAATCCTTCAAGTTTTGTTCGGCTGGCAGAGTTCAAAGACACGAGCTCCACACGACGTAAAACGTTTGAACGTTCACCTGTCTCCACACTGCACCAAGAGCTTTATGAAATTAGTGCACGATTTAGCCGTCGGCCACTGATTTCCGAACCCCGAAAGTCTTAGCAGGATATCGATGATGAAGCGAAAATGAACGTCCCGATTTCTTTGAAAATTTAAAATGGCAGTACCATCACCTACGCAAGAACAAGGATGCGAAAAAAAAAGAAAAAAAAAAAAACAGGAGTAAATCCGAGCATCTTTTTTTGCCGTAGAAAGAATTACACGGAGTCAAGAACCTGCGGTTCATAACCATCTTTGGCACCTCCTTCGGCTGTTGGCTTCGGGCCGCTCGATGACTCGTCACCGTGCATTTCCATAAGCTTATGCACTATAATTAAAAAGCGCAAGAAACCCATAGAAGCGCCAAATTCATGCTCGACCAACAACACATTACGTCCCGATGAAAAAGGCAATGCGGTGCTAGTAATCGCAATAAAAGCCTCCGATCATAAAGTGACTATCCAGCCTCGATCGAGTCTGTTTTTGAAAGGTAAATAAGAAGGAAAACGGGCTCGATTTCCTAGACTTACAATAACAAAATAGAAATTTACTTTTAGAAATTCTTTTAATTCTAACGTGATACAATATTAGGCAGGTGCGATCGCGAACCGAATGATCATGTATACTACTTTTATTTCTGACTTAATTGCGTGCAGACTTTAGTTTGCTGCATAAGGAACGAAGCTTTTAGGAAAATTCTTAAGTCAGCTGGTGGCTAGGACTGCATTCCGAAGTATGTGATTGATAAACAATAAAGAAAATATCACGCAAAATTATTAAGACAAGGCATTAATAAAACTTTATAATGAACATACCATCAAACTTAGGCTTCTTTAGACACTTCACTTTTCGAATCAAAACGTTATGGAGTGGATAGATTGACTGACAGGCTTTTGCAATGTCAGTAGCAATACTGTCTGGGAGCAGCTTGTTCACGACATCCTTCAAATCTTTTGTTGTAACTTCCCTGGTAATAACCTCAACCATTTTCTTTCTAATGGCTCGCACTTGCGTGGTCTTAGCATAAGCAGTCTTCTTTATCATATTAGGGCGTCTGTGAGTAAATCCAATGCAAAATACACGAATAAGGTATCCATCGGTTGTCTTTACATCACAGTGAGCTTCTATACAAGTCTGCCATTTTCTCACAAGGGATCGGAGATGGTCAGTTGTGATGTCCATACCATGGAAATTGGTAATCACATTACGTCCTTGAACATCCTCACATATCAGCTTGAACTTCCGGAACGAAGCCTCATCATTGTTAAGATCAGCCTGTGACATTTCAAACACTCGTCCCTTTAACCCATCAGATGCAATTTCTATTAAAAGAAGGAAGCAAAATTTGTTGCACTATTTTTAAGCTCTAATATGATACTTAATTACAGGTGTGCATCTAACAAAGATTGTTTATCTTAGAAGAATTTTCAGGACACACGAACAGGAAAGAAGCAAGCTATATTCAGGCATAGAAACTGCATGATCACGCAGAGCTAGAATCTATAAATAAGGTACGGCTACCCATACAAATTTGTAGGCATCTTTTGTGTAAAGATATCATTGACGATTATAAACTAAACTTTCAGACTGAAGACTTTATCACAAGTTCTTATGTTTAAACTCGAACTAATAATTCTTCTGACTGCTTGAAACTTCAAGCCATATACAAAGATATACAATAGAGCAAAAAAATACAATATCTGCTAACTTGTTCCCTGGGTTCGGCTGACAATAGTCTTCCCAATGTTCCTAACATTGAAGTTAGCCGGGGCTTTGACATCATACCAGTCTTTCCTCGAGAAGGGATCAACACTAAATAGAACCAATATTATAAGTATCACAAAATGTTAGAATATATACGCATGCCTGACAATAAAAATTACTAAAATTCACGACCAATAGCACAAAATGACCGAAACCATTCTGACCTAATCCGAAAATATCAAGTACATCCACAAGATACTGTACCTAGCTAACACACAATGGGCCTGGGCAGACTAGGGCAGTAATATTAAGAGCCTTGCAGCACTTACATCTTCTTTTTAGTTCCCTTCTTTCCTTTGGAAAGACGCTTGTTCTTGCCTACAGCCATAGTTTAGGCACTTGCTAATGGCAGCAGCAAGTTTCAAAAGGCTACGGGTATCGGTCCAGGCTCCCTCGAACGGGAAAGTTCGAACTTCACGGAAGCCGAAGTCTCAGCAAAGGGAACTCACAGGCGTAACAGCGATTCAGCGAACTACGTTTCAGGGCATCCCTTTTAAGCTGCCTCATTTTAGCGCTGCCACGTTTTAGTGCAACTAATATTCAGCGCACCACGATATAGCACGTAGCCTTTCAGCGCAACTTGTGTAGAGATTCGTTAACTTCAGTGCAAATGGGACTTATAGTTACATTTAACTCCCTTAAACCCCCATAAGGCCTCTGGCTATGATGATTTTAGCATTGATGTAATTAAAGCTGTCTCTGATGAGTTAATAGTTCCTTTAAGTATTATTTTCAGAAAATCAGTTGAGCAGGGCATCTTCCCAAATGCCATGAAAATAGCTTCAAAGCAGATGAACAACACGATTTGAATAATTATCGACCTATATCTATTTTGCCAGCATTCTCTAAAATTTTTGAGAAGATTATACACACAAAGCTGTCAATGTATTTTGAAAAGTAGCAATAGCTGTACATTAGGCAGTTTGGTTTCAGGAGAAATTGCTCTACTGAATTTGGCATAGTTGAGCTAGTGGAGAGTGTTTCACAGGCAATTGAGCGTAGGCAGTACACTGTGGGAGTATTCCTAGACATAGCAAAAGCCTTTGACACAGTCAACCATAAAATTTTCCTAGACAAGCTGCAAGTATATGGCATTACTGAGAAGTCTATCAAATGATTTTCAAGTTACCTGTGTAATAGAATGCAATATGTGCAATTAATGAATGCAAGTTCTGGGCTGTTGCCTGTGACAAGTTGGAGTCCGACAAGGTTCAATACTTGGTACACTGCTGTTTCTGATATATCTTAATTACTTGGTCAACTCAGTACCCTGCCTGCAGGTAGTTATGTTTGCTGACGATACAAATGTCTTTTATTCTCATGAGAATATTTATACCATGTTCTCAATATTGAATGAGCAGCTGAAACTAATATCAGCTTGGTTCCAAGCCAACCGCCTGTCCCTGAACGTAAAAAAAAAACAAAATATATGGTTTTTGGAAGTGAGAAAGACACAGACGTCCTACCACTTTCATTAGGAAACTTGATATTAGACGGAATTTGCATAAAGCGTGCCTATTATACAAAGTTTCTTGGTGTCACCTTGGACGAAAACCTGACTTGGACGAAACACGTAAGTGAAGTTGCAACAAAGATATCTTAAGAACATTGGGGTAATTAGTAAAGCAAGAAAGTATTTGGACTCTGATGCCTTAAGATCATTATACCTTGCATTTATTTATCCTTATATTTCTTATGGCAACATAGCTTGGGGCAGCCCATTTTAAAGCAGCTAACAAAACTACATAGGCTGCAAAAGCATCGAACTCAGGGCCTCTGATGGTACACCATGAAGCACAGAACGTCTACGAAATAAATGTTTTACAAACTATGGTTTTTCTTTACAAACACCAGCACCACTTATTACACGAAGTGTTTACACCTTACTTTCAATGTGTGCAACATCGGTATAATAGTCGCCTGATGAAATACGGCTACCCAAGCCCAACCCTTAGTAACTTTAAACACGAAATGATCTAGTTTCTCCGACACTTGCCACCCAATGAATTCGTTTGGTAAAAAGGCAGTCTACCTGTTAAGATCTAGTTGACCTGGCCTCAAAATTTGACTGAAAAGATGCCTAAAACATCCTAGTGAAACCATAGAATACGGTACATCGCGGTACATTACCCTACAAACAACCTGATGTTACGCTTCGTTAATAAAGTTTGGCATTGGACGCTATTATAGCGAACGAGCTTCGGCTTATACGTCCATAAACTGGACGATTCTTGTCCCTTAATGGTGCGCCGTGAAAAGGCCCATGGCCTACTCGGAGAACCATGCAGTAAATTCAATATAAATTATCTGAACTGATTCAAAACTTCTTGTCGAGGGGTGTTTGTATTTTATGAGGCATATTCTTATATTGTGGCGAAAAATAAAAGTAGTTTATCCTTTTAAGCACATCAACTGCCGTGTCTTCATATGTCCGCGAGATTCAATCCAATTATGTAACTTCTACCTACGCTAGGCAGTGTTTCATTTTTCCTATTGCTGCGAACTCCCCGACAAGGCTTATAAGCCATATCCACTGAAGTCACTTCCACTATTTGCCTTCATACGGTGGTGGTTGCTGCTCATTTCGACAAATATCCATACGTCTGTGTGAGTTAATTATCATGGCCGATGAAGCAGTAACTATTTTCAAGACCAAGTTTGGGAAGGTTGCTATTTCAGCTGATGGATATCCGTATCGAATAGACAGCCAACAATTTCTCTGATGCATACCTTATATGGAGATGTTTAACTGGCTACTGTCCGTCGGAATGATGGCGAATTTTGAAGATCTAGCTAGCTGTAACAAATGCAAAGGAAGAAATACAATTGTTATCGAATTATCTGTACGTAAAGTATCTTTCTTAGGTTATATAATTACATCTGCATCAGCATTCCAACCCCCTTACATTGGCTATTTGGAACCTGAAAATTTTCAAAAGCTTTAAATGCGCGTGTTTTAATTGTGCGATGGAGCTGAAACTATTGACTACTTTTGAGAAGCATTACGTGTTTAGGAATTGCAAAGACAGGAAGGAATGGCATACCACGCCGTGAGCTGAATCGAGGTGCGCTAAAATGTGGCCGCGCATAATTGAGGTGCGCTCAAGTGTGGCTGCGCTGAAACGTGGTCGCTAAAATAAGGTAGGCTAAAACGCAATGCGCATAATCCTCTAAAGCCAAAGTATCTATTCTAGTGCTTGGATATAATAGGGAAGACGGCATCAGCGTTCTGGACGTCTTCTTAGGAAGCGCTCGGCCTTACAAGTTGGAGAAACCCATGATGCTAGCTGCTGACCGAATCCATGCTGATTCTGGTCGCGTCGACTAAAGGTGATCGGAAATGACCACACCACCGACTTCCATGCTATTGAATCGGCTTTCGAATCATTCAACAGAATGGCGCGGAACTATCTGCAACAAAGCGTGCTAATGTCAGGACTCTCGCCAAACGGCACTCAGACCACACACGTTAGCGATGACAAATCCATCCCTTGCGCTTACTGGCTTTGATCTCATCTGATATCGCCTTCATGCCAAGCATGGACGAGCGACATATGTTAGAAGCACCCTCATTGATGTCTCAGCGGATTTGTCGACAAAACACTGTGATGTCATTAAAGCGGGAATCTACGCCATCGCAGATGTATGCAAAGCACCTGGTGAACCGTGGACCATGCCAGCTGTTTCTCTCGCTCTTTAGAGCACCCTTACGACTGGTATAGAGAACAGCAGCTTTATTTCGTTATTTAGTTTGATTAGTTAGCTAGATTCCTCGCCCGCCGTGTTGGCTCCACTGAACAGGGTGAGCTACATGCCTGTGACTCAGCTGTCGTCAGTGCCTATCTCATGCTTACGTCTAGCATACAGGGTTTCATGTGCGGCCTACCTTATATGCTTTTTTTGCGTTTGGATCATTGCTTCTTCTCACTTTGGTTTAGGACGTGGCTGTTGGTAAGCGTAGTACAAGTAACAAAGTATTTTTATTTTTCCGAAATCGGTGGGGTTTTGCGAGCACGAGTAGAGAACCTCTGCTATTAATGTTAGTGACTGCTTTAGTTTGAGCATGTGCATTTTTTAAGATAAAGCGACACCCTATATATGTTCAAGAATATGGTCGTTCTTGTCATCGGACACGTCGAATGCCTGGGTCACTCTGATCTACCAAGACACGTATGAGGTGAGAATATTTCTCTTTATATCACCTATTAAGTTTTCTTTTGTATTGACTGGCAGTTTGAGTTCTTTTGGTACCAGGACTCTTCTACTCTCAAGTATTTATGACACTTGTGACGGCTAAATTTACCGTGTATTTTTTTTTTTACAATTTTGGCATTGTTTTCTTGATGGATCAAATTGTCGTTGATTTTATTTATTTGATTGTTTATCAATTTTATAGATTTATTTTTTGTTTACTGTTTTTGTTAATAAAGATTGATGAGAGCTAGTGCGCTACCCAGGGAAAACTCCTGTTTTTCGATGAGTGGAGTTGGTTTAAGGTGGAGCTCTTAAGTTGATCAGACCTAGAATCATGGAAGAGCGTGGCGAGCGCTCTGCCAGCATAACGAGAAAGAAGCTCTTACAGTTCCAATGAATGGCCACCCACTGATGCATGACTTGCATCCGTTCCACCTAGGGTTCATACTAGATCGTAACCCTGTCACTCGAAGCAAACCTGTACAAAACTGAACGGAAACGTGAGACACAAAACATGTCGCTCTCCAAGCTTTCCGAAATCACTTGGGGCGCTAGAACTAGCGCCGTTCAAACGTCGGTCTACTCAGCAGCAGAGTATTGCTGCCCATTGTGTTTTCGATCGACGCTGACTTGGTAGACTCACAGCTGAACACGGAAATCTGCCTGATTACATAGTTTTGCTCTATTCCCTTGGTTGCCAGTTTTAGCCTCGTTACTCGAATTTCCACGACAACCCTGGTCACTCCTTAACAGGTTTCAGACAGGTCAATGTCGAGCCATCCTGAAACTTTGGGGGCATGGCACAATCGGACCTGTGCCAGCGCAGACAACGGCAGACCACGAGGCACATCGTCTGTAGGAAAGATGCATGAAATGAGGAAGTAACTATGGAAATTGATGCAGGACGCCTAAAGCAGGACAGTTCCCTTTCCAGATTTCCCTAGACATTGGCAGTTTTATTCAACCCTAATGTGGCGTGAATAGTGAAAACGTCTGGTTTGCCGCGAAGCTTAAGCATGCCGTGTTGTGGTTGGTGGACATACCAAGCCCATCATCAACCTGCAACGGCACGGATCACGACATTTCACTAGTGATAGCGCGTGAGACTCACCGAATAGCTATAGCACCGCTCTGTTCTTTCCTTTTTTTGCTCTTATTGTTGATATATTATGCTCAGCTATTGTTAGTCGGTTTTGCGTACGTGCTTAAAGATTTGCTGCGCGCTTTCTGCCCTAGCAGAGTCGTAACTGAAGCTCACTCAAAGGCTAGGTTAGTTTATTTTCTCCAATTGCGGATAGGGCTGTGTATTGTATCTGCTGGTATTCTGCTTGTATTCAAATCTTACTTGCTTGAGATGGTAAATTTTGTATATTGTTTCAATCATGATTTCAATTTGTGTATGTTTTTGCTATCTGATGTTTGGATCAGGCCCTCCCTGTCTAAAGCTTGACATGTCTGTTCGGAAGCAATTTTTGTCAGCGCATGATTTAACTAATTGCGATCAGCATACACCTGAAAAGGCTTCATGAGGATAAGGGCAATTAGTTTTAAGAAATTGCAGTTATTTAATGACCCTTTTTTGAGCATGTTCATGTTAAGTATGCATCTAAAAGCCTTGGAAATGCTTTCAGAAGAAGAACCACTCGTTTAATTTTGTAGGACATTTCGATCAGCATTGATTATTTTCAACTAACCTTGGAAATGGATACTGCATGAGCGTTAAATGAAGTTATATTTAATTTGATTGTTAAGATACCGTTTACACCGGTACCTTACCAGTGTAACACAATGAAATGACCTGGCAGATCCTTAATTTTTTTTGTACATGGTTTGCTTGGCAACTATTATCGTAGCTTGTGAACTGGCGATCAGCTTTGAATTACGTTGCTTTATTTGCCTGTAACTGCTTCTAGTTTAATCTTTTAGGCCTTGCCATGTTTATTTTGGCTGTCACAATAAGCAGCAATCTTCTAATAAGCAATTTTTTACTCTAATTTTTATATTGGCCACTTAAAAGGAAGCTTTAGCATGTTTCTGTTGAGTAGTTTACTATGAGCATAACCCCACCTGTTAACATTCAGTAGGAAGTCTAGTGCAGTAGAGGCAAATTTCTTTGTAGTAAGCAATGATATCACATCATATGACTTCAACTGTGTTGGTTTTGTGTTGTGTGTCTGTTTTATGTGTCTATTCACCTAGTTGATGAAGCGCAGTATGTGCTGGGTTTATCAGCAGCCCAATTTGAAAAAAATGGATGTTTGATTTATATTGAGCTTTGCATGGTCCAAGAATAATTTTTGTTTAAGTTAATTACATGCTTTACATGCCATAGGGTAATGACTGTAAACCACATTTGTAATCAAATTTCTTTTTGCATGAGTTGGGAGAAGGTTAAAGTACCTTAATAGTTGTACTCGTGGGAAAGACTTTCATCCAGCTGCTTCTCATATTTTTTTCTCCATAGTTGATATCTATTGATTTAAAGTGTTAAGACTTGCGACTCGGAGTTGGTTTGTTTCTCTTGACAAGAATGTTGTGGCCCATAGAACTAAAGCCTAAGTTGTTATCAGAATGTGTTTACTTTATGAAATATAATGATTCCAAGCAGATGCATACAGTGACACAATATTTTTCAGCTTTACAGCTATGCGCTTCTAGCACAAAAGTTACTAAGGATTGTCATTGAAGTTGATGAAACATATAAACCTAATTAACACCAATTCTCCTCTTATGACAGGCATAGGGTCTACATGGTGCCCAAGCAAAGCCTCAGTTGAAAATGATGAATGAACAAAAATGCACGGCATGTCAGAGCGACGATGGAGTAACTCTAGTGCGATTAGTGGGATTTAGCCCAATATAAAAGTTGAATTATAATAATGTAAAGTTTGGTGTGGCCTAGAGCACCGAATACCGTACAGAGAGGCTCATATCACACGACCACACAAATTTTGAAATTGGACAATTTAAGAAATTCACCAGTTCCTCAATTCCCCAAACGCCAGACGCGTTTCTCCCGTTTTGCCTGTTGGGCGTTGGGGATTGGGGAATGGAAGAACTGGTGAATTTCTTAACTTGACCAATTTCAAAATGGGTATGCTTGTGTGATACTAGCTTCACTGTACCGTATTCGGTGCACTAGGCCACACCAAACTTTACATTGATGTAAATATGCCTCTGCACTTGTTACTTAGCAAGTCATAATGTCGTACAGTTCTCACCAGTTCACTCAGCTCTTGTGGTCTGGTGGCATGTGCTCTGTTCTCCCCTCCAGCGACCCGGGTTTGGTTGCCATGCGTGTCACTGATGAGGGCCACATAGGGCGAAATGCGTCTGGCTTTGGGGGAATGGAGGAACTGGTGAACTTCGTAATTATAATAATCTTCAGAAAAAAAAGCAACTCGCATCAACTTTAATCTTCAAATTGCACTTAGTTGTTTTCTACTCAAGATTGTTATGTATGTCTAGCTACTTCAACTTGTTGTGGAACTGGAGAAGCCTGATATTTTAAAATAAAATATGTATCCACTTATCCTATCATTTGTTGGCATATATGGGCTATATTGTGATGAATTATAATTCCTTTCCACTTAGAATGTTTGAGGCAGACACATGGGAAGTTGACGAAAAGCAGGATTCTCTCAGCGAACAGTTATTTTCACATGACATAAGCTTTTTGCAAGAAATTAAGGAGTCTTTGCCGGATAACGAACTGCTCTGTCCAGATGGTACTCCTTCAAAATTGAAATACCGACAATCAAAGCAAAGCAAGCGCAAACTGCAAAACAAAGTGTCAGCTGAGGTTAAACCTATTGGCCAAATGCATTCCCTTGAAGTGAAAATTAGTCAAGCTGAAGCTGCTCCTCCTGATAAACTGAAAAGAAAACTCGATCTACGCTCTAACCTCTCTTTAGAAAGTAAGAAGAAAAAGCGTGCTAGTTTGTTAGCTTGTGTTGGAGTGGGAGCTGATTTCAAGTTTCCAAATGACGGAAATGAGGACTTCCTAGAGCATGCTCAGGCAAAGCCAATAAAGGGGACGAAAAGGAAGACCCTTACGGTATCTAGTTCGGATGTTCCTTTGAAAACTAGCCAGCGTGATGGAGCAGTCTCAAAAGCAAGCTTCGTCGGTGACAGTAAACTATCGGCTCTGGATAGTTCGTCAGGACATGTTTTTAAGGACGAAATTAAAATAAGCAAGAAGCCAAAAAGATCCAAGAGTTTATCCAGCTTGGAGCGGAATACGACTAGTGTAGGAGAAAAACCTAGTTCCTCCGGACTAAGTTCCGACAAGCTGCACGAAAGTCAGAAGCGCAAAAAACGCTGTTTGCAATCAGATATCCTAAACGACAAGGTGGAGAATAACAAAGCAGTCACCAATAACAACCCGGTCTCTACCTTGAAGGCGCCTGAAAAGCCGCCCGTGACATCGTCAGTTTCTGCGGACGAGTCGCAAATCGATGGCTCCAACCGACGAAAGAGCCTGACGAAGTTTAAAGCGAAGCTTCATAGAAAACTAGAGGGAGGCCAGTTTCGATGGATTAACGAACAACTGTACACTAAGCACAGTAATGATGCTCGGTTAATGTTCCAGAAAAATCCGGAAATGTTTACCTTGTATCACAAAGGGTTTGAGTCCCAGGTTCAGCAATGGCCTCAGAACCCAGTCGAGATCATTATAAAAGAGCTGAAACAAAGGTTAGCTCGTGAAGAAGTCCTAGACGAATTAGTGTTATTTGCGTCGTTTTTTTTTTCACTTCCTATTGTTGTCTTTGTATTCGTGGATGGGTGAGCGGTAGGTTTCGCTTAGAACCTTTGTTGTGCCTTTGATCATATTGCTGTAATCGAGATCGTTATTTTTTAGTGACCCGGCTACAATAGTTGTTGATTTCGGATGTGGGGATGCTAAGATCGCCCAAGCTATCCCTCACCACAAGGTGTTTTCCTTCGATCTGGTAGCTGTTTATGATCGCGTCACTGCCTGCGATATGGCTCGCGTAAGTAATGCTTGTCGCCGTTTGCAGTGCCTAATGTATCTGTTATTAATTAAACTTGTTAAATCAATATGTCTTCAGTCAGCGTTTCATTCTTGGATGTGTGTGCTTGATATTGGTGTCGCGTCATTAATGCAGCGCATTAGGAATGACTTTGCTTCGTGCCCTGTTTAGGTTCCCTTGCAGACTGGAGTTGCTGATGTTGCGGTCTTTTGTCTGTCTTTGATGGGTACAAACATTCTGGATTTTTTAAATGAAGCTTGGCGTGTTTTGAAGCCTGGGTATGTTATCTTTTACGCAAGAAAATGATTAATTTATGGGAGTCGATGTGATACATGAATAGTGCGATAGTAAACCATGAGATGTATGTCTAATACGATATCGGTGCGGCCCCTTTTTTTAGTATCTGTGGTAAAGCTTTCTTTCAATTTTGTGGCTCGTCTTTACTTGCAACTGGTTTTCTTTGCTTAGATTTAATCAATATTTTATCCTTTATTTTTCTGCGAAACTTGGGGCACTTATTTATTGTTATCTTTATGCCTTTTGTCGACAAAGACTGATTTTCATGACGTATTTAGATAACAATGTCTTCTTTGCTGCTTCGAACTTGCCAGTGCATATCGCCTTATCGCGATCATTGTTCGTCCTAAATGTTTATAAGGCTAGCTGCAGCAGCCAAACGCCCGAAATCGTGTCGGCATCGCTGCTTTTATTCTCAATTGCGTTTGCTTTAGTGGCTTGCTTAAGATTGCCGAGGTAGTGAGTCGCTTCGAAAGCATGGATGAGTTTGTGCAGAAGGTTTCTCATATTGGATTTTGTCTGAGCAAACAGGTGAGTTTATTAGCAGCTTCGTTTATTTGCTGTTGCGTGACTATTTTGTTGTGTATGTCTCTTGTAGCAGGCTCTGCGTCTCGGCAAATGCAATTACTGCTTCTAAATGTAGCAAATGTCAATGCTGTTCTTGATTGTTTCCGTGACATCTTTGCGTGTAGGATTGCTGCAACAAAATGTTCGTCTTGCTGGATTTTCGGAAGATTGTTCCGTCTAGTAGTCGCGGCGAAAAGGCAGACGCAATCAAGCTAAAGCCATGTATATACAAGCGCAGATAATCAAGTCGTCGCGATGTAGGCTGTTGAAATCCGCGCCGTATCCCTTGTTGATATATGCGTCTGTCGACGTGATATTTATTGTAGGGATTGCTTGGCACAATTATCTTCTGCGCTGGAATAAAGCTTTGTGCGTTTTGGGAATTTGAATTTTTTGTTAGGGACCTGGGTCGCACCTACTTCCTTATTTATTTTCTGGATTAGCGCTTTGCGTATCCTTGGGCTTTTGCAAAGTTAAATTAATAGAATTTTTTTTACTTCGTGATGCTGGTATGCACGCACTACTGCAAAACTGCAGTATGAAGTGAGGGATTCGTATGTTGGTCGTGTAGACAATGCCTTGCACTAAATCTGCAATTGTATTGCGTGGAAGTTCCACGCGGAGAAAGCTAGTCTCGCTAATCTGTGCGGTCATCAAGCGCCCTTTAGGTGTAAATTTTTGCCATGTAACATGTATTGAAGTTGTTGCTGTCATTCTTATGGATTTACCTCCTAAATGTGCGTGACTCGAATTTTACGATTATAGCAGGTATAAGCTCGGTAATATATATTTTATTCTGCAAAGTATTTTTTCGGAGCTTTGCACAGTGCTTTTTAAATTGGCAGTTGATAGCCGTTTTCTAATAATCTCACGGGGAACTTTCTCGAGAAAAGCAGTCTGTTGCTTTATTTCGTGGTTTTCTCCTAGCTTGCTAGTTTTTAGGCAACGCCAAGTGCCTTGAAGACTTGCCGTCCTGGATAACTCAACTTTTCATCGCCTAGGGATACAAGGGATTTGCAATGAGCTCAAATTTCACTCGGGCCTTCCCTTCTAGCTCACATATTCGCAGTCTAATTAAGGGTTAGACCTTTAACTCACAATCAGCCTCGACCTACGTGCTAGGGCTTTTTGGTGCTGCTTTTAGGCGCTGCTTTTAGGCGCTAATAGTGATTGAGGTTTCGCATGAAGCGACATTTTCCAGGACAAGCAAGCAAATTGTGAACGAAAATGAAATCGTCGATGTTCTAGGCAAGAAACGGGTTCATAGTGACGGTAAAGTATGCGCGTTGACGGATAAAAATGGCTGGGATACTTTGACAGGGTATTAAAGACTACGACATGATTTGCTATATATATATATATATGTAATGTATATGTATATATACGTATAATATATATATATGCCCAATAGAGAGTAAACGCGACTGTGGAATGTGAAAATCTTAAAGAAAGCAATGATTAGGCAAGAAGCAGTGAGAACGCCAAGATTAAAATCAACCACGCAGATACCCCGTTTAGAATTCATAATCTAATGACAAGTTAAAAAAAAGCCCTCGCTTATCGAGACGCCACTTGTGTTGACGGGTAGGATATGAAAATTTCCTTCAAAGTATTCTTTGACACATGCAACTGTCTTGTTATTGAATGCCACATTGTCAAGGGAAATTTTTTAATGTCATTGATACAATTTAGCGTATCCCAAAGCGTCAAAAAGTTTTGTAAAATACAGGCTCGCATCAGCTTCTTAAAGCAAAGAATCTCTTTAATTCATCACTTTCTGCCCTTCCCTTGAATTTCCTTGACGACAGTACGTCAGTAACCATAATGTCCATGAGCCTGTTGCAGGCTGTTGGGCAAGTAGTCGTTGAAATGCAAACAAAGACCGAAAGAGGACTGAAACGAAGCCTTGCCTCTATTAGCAAATAAATGCAGTCCTTCAAGTGTACAACTATCAATATCATAAATACCGTTTGCTTAAAAATTAAGTTAATTTTTAAAAAGCAAAGTACACATGAGAAAAGCACGCCATTAAATTTCTTCAAAAAAATAAATAAATAAATGATAAAAAAAAGAAGGAAGTATATACAGGCTGCGAAGAAAAATAGTGCTCTTGCACGCGAACACCAACGTGACAGGCATTTTTTGATTTAGAGAGGCTTTGATAATCTCGGATAGCCACGCCTATGAAATGCTTCGTTGTCTACTTTCCGTCTGTACTTTATAGCTATTTCCCGATTTGACATGCCTCCGAATTGGCGCAAGAAAAACCAGATGAATACGTTGCACGTGGGAAAAAGATCGTCAAAGGAGAAAACTTCTAAAACTCGTAACTGAAAACGCAATGTGCTACAAAAAAATTCTTGCCCGATTTCGAGCCATCCACTTTTATCAAAACGACTGTAGGAAAGCTAAACGTTTCAAGAAAAAGGTTCCTCTGTCGATTGATTGCCAATCTAGCAAGAAATGCACCGGATCCTTACACTCTGACAAAAAAGGTCACAATGTAGAGCTTCGTCTCTTTAGCATGCTCTAAAAGATCTCGTCAGCTCTGAAATAGTTCAGCAAGTGCGCTCGTTGTTAACTTGACCCTGTTGGCACGTCAATACTTTCATCATAACAAAAATATTTTATCTCGAAAAGCCATCCCCTACCAAACATGTCGCTGACCAAGCAATAAATATAAATATGGATTCACATAGGAATATTTGCAGGCTCCTTACGGCAAATGTTTCTCTATGTACATGTAAAAAGAATGCACTTATCACACAAAACCAGCTGGATGCTAGAGTACGTCTTGGGTTAAGAACTGGGCGTTGTTCGAAGTAGATCTGGAGGTGGAGGCCTTCTTTGGGTGCCCGTTCCTTTTCAGCCCTAGGTACCAGTGGTTCTTATCGCGAAGCATCCTGTAGTACAAGCTTTGAAAATGCAGGAAGTATTGATCGTTGTTGCTGAAGTAAAACACTGTCTCCATAGAGCGCTGTCTCTATAATAAGAAAGATGGAGGAAAAGTTCTCTGAGAATCCTTAATGACTCTGTGAAACACTGGTTGCTTTGACGGAAATTTTGTTTTGCGTGAGCGTTAAGCGGTAGATTTTGCTTGACTACTTGCGGCTTCGGTTTTGTGCGATGTACTTTGGCTGTCGCCGTGACAACAAAGTTTTGCGCTTGGATTTGCTCGGTAGCTAAGCGACCGCTTGTTTGCGCGTGCGATCCTAAAATTCTGCGCATCTTAATTCCATTCAACGATTTCCACATTTCGCAGATTATAAATCTTACTCCTTAGCATATGGATTTTAAACTCCCACTAATCTACAAAACAACTTTCAAATGATTGATTGCTTTCCTGGCCGAGCAATAATCGATGAGCTTACCGATCCATAGACTTTTCCCTGCTTGTCGATAGCAACATAAAGCTTGCTTTCTTTTCCCTGAATCTGCACGATTTGCGGACCAAGCAGGTGAAACTTTAAATGCACTAAAAAAACAACAACAAAAAAAAAAAACAAAAATAACATCAAAATGAGAGAAAACATCTAATAGACATATAACTTATAACAATACTGCTGCTTTATCGTAAACCTTGTAATAAGCTGAACGCGGGATGTTATGAAATTACGTTAACAGTAATCCAGGTTAAGTTATATGATTCACTCGATTTGACCATCTATGCGGCTAAGAAGATTTTTCTTTTTTCCTTTAAAAAAAAAAGCACGTACTGTTAACGTTTACTTTGGTCTTCAGGGTGCCTCGAACAGTTCCGTTGTTGAGAATTTCCAGAAACAAGCCATTTCGACAGTACA
>QQSS02051435.1:0-18203 GCA_003687565.2 Craspedacusta sowerbii
ATGTATGTATGTATGTATGTATGTATGTATGTATGTATGTATGTATGTATGTATGTATGTATGTATGTATGTGTGTAGTGTATGTAATTTATGTATTTCGTTACGTTTGTATGTATGTATGTATGGGATTACCAAGCTTCTCCTTAATAGCTGGAAGATGATGAGGATGCCCGATTTCTCCGTAGTAGCTTTAAGAAATTTTGCTTCAAGTTGGCCGTGATGTTGATTTTCAGATACGGTTTCGTTTAATTGGTCGCGTTCATCGGGTTGGCTGAAGGTTAACCTTGATCAAATTGGATTCTACCGCGTCAATTATGATGGTGAAAACTGGATGGCTCTTGCAAAGCAGCTACACGACGACCACACGGTAACGCCGATTCGAAGATTTGTGTGACATGCTTTGATGATTAAAGTTTCTCAGTTGCCTCAAACATGGCTTGAATCGGCATGGTGATGGTTTTTGCGCAATTTGAAATTTAATCGATGTTTTTGTGTTTTTGGTCATCTGCTGTGAATTTCTAGCTTAAACATGCTTACGCATTTGTGACGTTTAGAAGCTCAGCATTGCTGACCGCGCCGGATTGCTAGATGATGCCTTCGATTTGGCCAGGTAGAGCTGTGTATACCTCCACGTGCTCTGTGATCTGATGCTTGGAAAAGATCGTGTTTCTTTACAACTGAACGCACGCATTTCCTGTCCGAACCAGATTCTTATCTTTTATCCGAATGATAAGAAATTCGTTATGGATTGCGGTCTCCAGATTGTTAATGGCCTGAGCGTTCTAATGAGTAAAAGGTGTTAAGGTGGGAAGAAAGTTGCAAAACCATCAATTGCTGTATCACATGATCTTTTTTTTTTTGGAGGCTAGCGATTTAGCGTTACATTACTAGCTATCCGGTACAATGCCAGTGTTTTTTGTCGTGCTGAATTCCCATCCTTGATTTCCTATTTCAGAGCGAATCTACTGAAAACTGTGCGAGCCTTGGATTTGACTGCTTACCTTAAGAACGAGACGGAATATATTCCCTGGGTTTCAGCGCTGGGCTCGCTAAGTGTAATCGGGAGCATGCTGGAGGGCCGACCTGGATACGCTTACTATGAGGTACGACCTTCTCCTAAGTAGCTGTGGCCGCCATTTGTCTTTTAATTTGCACACAAACCGGCCGTGTAGTCAGGTCTTAAAAATATTTCGCCTTCATTATTGGCTGCTGCTACTTCGTCACTTAGCAAAACATTTACCATAGCCTATCTTTTCCTTGCCGTCTATATATACTCCGCGAAGTAATACAGTTTAAAAAGCTAGGCGAGCGTCCGCTCACATTAAAAATCTCCCTAATGCATTAAAAACTTATCGTTATGTTTCTTCTATTTCACTTTTATTCAAGAAATATGTTGTCATGCAAGTGAAGCCGATAGCGGCAAAGCTAGGATGGAATGACACTGGCTCTCACCTTCATAAGTAAGTGCCACGTGTTGGCTCAGAGAGATGATTCATCAGATACCTACTTGATGCTTGGTATGCAGACCGCATGGTCTTACATTTATTCTTAGTCGTAGTTATGTTGTCCGTTGTGAGAAATCTTGCTGCGGATACTCAAATGTTGCTTGAGAAACTGCAAGCAGGCTGCATGGAGCTTCACTCCATGTTAAATTGCCAGCTGGGGGAATTAAAACTCATCGGACACTCACGTGTTACTTGTACTTTAAGTGTAGATATCTTTCCTTGAGTTGACAGTTGGTGTGCTTGCTTTTGGCAGGTATCTGCGTGGTTTGATTTTGAAATCAGCTGTTGCTCATGGAGACAAGGACTCTATTGATCAGGCTAAGAAGAGTTTCAACGATATGATGTTCGAGAATGCGCGGTAAGGACGAATTTCTATTCGTTTGGAACGGGTAATTCTTCCATTGTGACTGCGCTGTATGTTGGTGATATCTTCGTAGATCCTATCAATCTCAAATCCAGATTTCAGAAACGCGGTCTCAAAACGCCAACACGAAGTTCCGGGCTTGGCTTTGTGAAGTTTTCTGACACGTTTCTGAATTGGGGACAGCTCCCAAGTGATGCGTTTCAAAAAATTTGTTCGGCCTTGAAACTGAAGTTCCGTACTTATAAAAAAAGTTGTAAATCTTCTCCTTTTGTTGCCGCTCCGACTTTTTTCTCGGCAGCTGGAATTTTGTTTAGCGCTGTGGTTAGCTTTGCCTGTGTTTTCCTAGGTCAGCATTGATTGTAGTTAAATGCTACGCTCACTGATGATAAGTGGCCCACGTTACTCGTAGCGGTCGTCCATCCAGTGTATTTTCGTGTTGGCGTTGTGCGTGTGCATACATTGCCTACCGTAAAAGGCGGTCCTGTCGTTGCATACATAACCTGCTTAATGGTAAGAGTACTGTCTTAGAAGACGTAACGTACTGATCGTAAAAGACGTTGCGGTCGTTGCAGTCGTCACGTGTTGCTGGTGAAGTTTCCGAAGCAACGAGAAAATGCGGTTGCAACGCGCATGTTGCTTTACGAAATCTGACACCGCTCTAATATTTCTTATGATGACTTCCTTTTATCAAGGTGGGTGTCTTCGTTCTGATCAAGATTTATTTTATCTTGCATTCGTCGTAGACTGGCGCCGAACTTGCATTCTGCGGTTTACCTGGCGGGCATCAAGTACGGGACTGCCAAGCAGTGGGACTTTCTCTGGCAGAAGCACGAAAGTTCCAACGTACCGACGGAGCAGTCGACTTTGATGCTTGCTCTCGCTGACACTTCAGACAAAAATCTGTTGAAGAGGTTTGGGGGGCGGCTTATTTAATTTCATTTGGAGGTGCTGCAAGTGTTTGTTTTTCTGATTTTCTGGAGAGTGTTGGCTTTGAATGTTTGTTCGTTTGGCTGGTTCATTACTCGTTTCGTTTGGCTGGTTCATGACTCGTTTCTGTTTGACTGGTTCATGACGCGACTCATGAATCCTGACTCTTTTGTGCAGGTATTTGAGCTGGTCGATCGACAACTCGAAGATCAGGTCGCAAGATACCTCCAGTCTCATCAGCCACATCGCGTTGAACGTGCATGGGCAGGAGCTAGCCTACGAGTTCTGCAAGAAGAACTGGCAGCTTCTTTATGAACGGTAGGTTTTCTCACTGCTGCTGTTGTTGTTGTTGTTGTTGTTGTTGTTTGTATTGTTGTCGCGGCCATAGTTTTGGTGTTTTTGATGTTTTTCTTGTTGCTGTTGTTATGGATGCAGTTGTTTTATTGTTTTGTAATGTTTTTCCGATGCTGTTATTGTTCTTGTTGATTTTTTTCTTTATTTTTTTTTATTTTTATTTTTATTTTTATTTTTTTTTTTTGTTCAATTTTGGGAGGTGGTTGGTCCTTTCGCGCGATATGAAAATGTCCATTTGTTGTCGTTATTTCAGTCAGCCGTCCTGTTTTCATTCCATTCATCCTGTCCGCCTGACCGCCGACTATGATGACACCGTTGTCATTTTATTGTTTAGTTACGGCGACGGCTCATTCGATCTTACAAACTTAATAAAGGCAGTCTTTGGCAGATTCAAAACTGAGGAAATGCACAGCGAGGTAAGCTTTGGTAGAGGCCTTTGTCGAGCTTTTTTCTTGTCGCATGTCGGGCATGGCCGGCTCGATTTTTTTTTTCTTCCGAGAATTGCGTTTTGCGTAAATTCACGCCTTCCGCTAAAAGTTGGCAAGAAGGATAATCGCAGGCTTTTATTAAGTGGTAATGCTCGCGGCTTATCCGTGTACCCGTGTGCTATTGCAAGTTTTCGTTTAAACGAGGAAGCATGATACCGTGAACGCAACTCGGTGTTCTTCAATGTTCACCACGTTTAGCAAAGGCTTAGTGTAAAAGCCCCGATAAGATAAATAAAATGTTAGTAGATGAATATCCGTTCCAAAGATTTTTATCTACTTTGTTCAGCCTATCGATCGATTACGTACGTTTTGGTGTCCTTCAAGTCCATCTTTTTCTGAGGTTTCCAGGTTTTCAGGACAGTGCTGTAGTGCAGAAAATAAAAGACGTGTTATCGAAACGCTGATGGGATCCTGTTTGAATAACATGTCAGTCGTGGAAAGATCGATTATGTTCTGATTATAGTGTATATGTTATTAATCTGTTGGTCGTAAGATTTCGTGGGTCAGGGGGTCCGTGTTTTTTTTTTCTTTTTTGTTTTTTTTTTGTGAAAACTTCCGTCACGGGAGTTCAGCGTATGGCGTGGAAGCAAAGTATCTCGCTGCTTTTTTTTTTTTAACCTAAACTATAAGTGGAACACCTAGATCTTAACATCGAAATTCCTCCCTAAAGCTCTGATCTCCAGCGCGCGATGGCTTGAAAATGTGAACGTACTCCGAGACAAGATGTTATGTGTAGACAACTTGTTCTCTTGTCGCGTATCGACAAGCTTATGGGATCTGCTCTAGCCATTCGCGGTGAACTCGTATGTTTGTGACGTGAATATCCGTAGGATTGAGTTTCGTTCGTGATTATCTTGGTCTCACGTGACACTAGTAGGTATTTTCTTACTCGTGTCTTAGCTTGCACGCACGGCTCGTCGTATGTTGGTTGAGCCTCTCAAGGAGCTAAAGAGCTCGATACGTGCCCTCAAAGGGAGGCTCGGACTATTGCTCGATGCTCCGACGATCTTGAAACTGACATCGCACTGTCCCCTGTTACCAGGAGGCACTCTTCTTGAAGACCTTCCCAGCGGAGGACGAAGTCGTACTGTGCTGGTTAGGTCCTCTTAGAGGATTCGCCGAGCAGGGTAGCCACACAAATTTGTCACATAACCTGCTTGCCCACCAAACGCCGCGTGGAGGTTCTTCTAGTTGACGGGCATGTGCTGTGTGTATATACCCACGTTTTGTGCTGTGTCTGTTTACGCACGGTTTGTGCTGTATGTATTTACGCACGGTTTGTGCTGTGTGTATGTACGCACGGTTTGTGAAGTGTGTATTTACGTGCGTATGCGCGTGTGTGTTCAGGTGCGCGACTTCTTCAAAACCCACAAAGCCGGAACAGGAGCTCGCGCGGTGAAGCAGTCTCTGGCCTCCATCCAGAACAACATCCGGTGGCTGTCCACGCACGAGAACGAGGTGGTCAACTGGCTGCAGAAGAAAACCGCGGAGTGAAAGTCCTGCTAGCTACAGGATCCTACTAGAAGGGTGGATGTGGAAAGGGTTAACAATTTATAGTTTTCATTTGTGTTTCTATTTATTCGACGATAGCTGCGCATTTTATTCCAGTATGGCCTTCGTCTCTCTGGTGGAATAACAAGGAAATAGTATTTATAAGAATTATTATTTGAGCAAACATTTTTTTCTTTTCTTTTTTTTTTACCTTGATGAATGAAGTGTAAGTGAGACGGGAGTAGCCATGTTTGTCCTAGTGGCGAATTGGTTATGGCATCAACTATTATTTTGTTGTCGTTGTTTTTCTGTTTTGCACTTGCTTTTTTGTTGGGGATATTTGTAGGCCTTTCATTTTGTGTTTTTTATTTTTTGCATTGCATTGCACTGTTTGATTTAGTAGGACTGTTCATGCGTTTCATCCTTGATTAGATCCACTGTTCGTTCAAATCTGTTGTAGTTGTGTGAGTATGTGTGTGTGTGTGCGTGTGTGCATACGGTCTAGGTTGTTTCTGGGTGTGTCTGTGTGGGTGGGTGTGGGGGTGTGCCTTCGTGTTTGTGCATTCGCGTGAATCCGTTAGACTTCTAGGTGCAGGTATCCGTTTGATATTGCTGGTTTACACGATTTCTCTTCCTTCTGCGGAGGCGCGAGTCGTTACGCCGATGCCGTTTTTAGTTTGTCTTTTTGTTTTCTGACAGAGTCGGAGTAGCACTAAAATTTTGCGCTTGCTTCTAACTCAGAATGGATGTGGATAAGAGTTTACGAATATGTTGGCTACGTTGGCTCATTCTCCATGAGGGAGGAGCAGGGGGCTCTACTCCTGTTGAATTTCATTATTTCGATTTCCTATCAAATCGCCTAAATTTGCTGCTGTTGGTAACAGAGCTGACCGTATATAATTTGGAACCACCTCAGAGAGAACGCATCAATTTTGTTTGGTATTCAGATAATTTTTTTTTTTTGCCTTGGTGACTGGGAGAAATTTTGTTTGATTCTTATATTTATGTATTTATATGCTTGTTTATCACGTTGGTGACGGTCACGCTGCGCGGGTTATTTATTTTGCTGACAGACAGATGCGGAAAGATTTGCGAGTTGTCGCAGATGAAACTGAAAGCTCGGCTTCAATTCGCAGTAGCTTTTAGTTGTGGCGTTGCTTATCGTGAGTTCGAAATCTGTGAATACTTTCTGGAAGGATGTTGCCATTGACAGAGATGCAGACGAAGCGTCAAGTGTCTTGTGCGGAACGTACCTTTACGTTTAATACTCTGCTTGTGGTTCTAAGCTTACTTTGACTTGCTGGACGCGAATGGAAGCGATCGTCTTCGGTGTGCTCGCAAGATATGTCCCGCGCAATTATTATCTGTAAGTAGGCATGGATGTTATTGCGTGGCTGGGTCGGCTCACGAGCATGAAGTTCGATTCTTATGTTGTATATATTTTCAACCTTGGTGTTAGTGCACAAAACGCATTATACATGCTTAACGAGTTTGTTTATTTTTTCTGCAGCTGGTTTTGTGGGGGTCGAGTTTAATAGTTTATTTTTGTTTCTAGTATTTTCGATGACACTGTTTGGGATTGCTTTTTGATGGGTACTCCATTCTTTTCCTACAGTTTACGTCATCTATTTATGTCATCTATTTACATCATCTATTTAAGTTCTAAACATGTCGACACAGGGTTCTGGCTTTACTTTCTGTGTTTGTATTCGTAGTCGATTAACGTTGACAATTTGTGAACAGGACGGGCATGTTGCTGAATTTTACAAACAATTATTTTCCTTTGGGTAACACGGGTTTTGTTTGTTGGTTGGTTTGTTTGTTTGTTGTTGTTGTTTTTTTTTTCCTTCTTTTTGTCTGTTTGTTTTTTCCCTTTTTTTTCTTTTTTGGAAGTGTTAGCTAATGCATTTTCTTTTTGGCTATGGGTATGAACCAAGGACGTTCACTAAGGAGATGCGTAATCTTTCTTTGCGTCATCCGCACAGGGGTTTCCTGAGAGCCAACATGTCCTTGGCTTGCTTGTTGTGGCGTTTTGTCTATGTTTTATCTTGTTCTGTTCGCTGCTTGCCGAGAGATCGCTGCAAGAAGTGAACTCTAAGTTTCATCCTTACACGTGACAAATCTTTACTTGTGAGCTTTCTCATATTCAGCTTTCAATCAAAACGATTTCCTTGAAGAACTATCTAATATTGACTGGAAATTTCTTTTTGATGGCGAGGAAAATCTCGAAGTGTTATTGCGCATTTTCATTGACAAACTTACGGATATTCTCAATATAATGGCACCCTATAAAAACAATCATTAGGAAGGAGGTAACGTCTCAACAAAAACCGTGGATTTCCTATGATGTCCTTCGATCAAAGTCAGAGATCAATTCTTAAAACTCTACATGAAAGAAATCAATCAACCGAGGAAAAATGAGTACTACGTGAACTATAAAAAAAAAAAACGAAATTCTGTTGTCCATCTGCTAAGGCTAAGTAAAATCCAATATTATAACACCTACTTTTAGAAACACAAGAAGAATGCTAAGCTCGCATGGGACGGTATAAAAGCTATTAGTAGTATAAACAAGAAGAGTGAAACATGTCTATCTAAGCTAATTGATCGGAATAACAATTCAAAAGCAAGCCTGAGAGTATTGCTTATACCTTTAACGACTATTTTTCGACGGTAGGCAATTAAAAGTTTCAGCGATTACATGCCCTCCTATGCTAAAAATAGCTTGTACCTTAAGCCAACGGACAGAACTGAAATATTCGAAATTATTAGTTCACTGATTACTTCTACATCGACTGGACCACGTAGCATTCCAACCAAAATACTTAAGATTGGCTCATCGTCGCTAGCGGCCCCGATCTCACTCATAGTAAATCAGTCCTTCAAGCAAGGAATCTTCCCCGATGCATTTAAACTTGCTAAAGTAATCCCAGTCTACAAGTCTGGTCCCAAAGAGATATGCAGTAATTATCAACCTATCTCCATGCTGTCCAACTTGATTAAAATAATAGAAAAAGCTCCTCGCACGCGTTTTCATGAGTTTTTTTAAAGATCTCACATTATATGTGATATATATGATAACACGATCTCCAATACTTCGTTTGTAAATGTCGGAGTCCCGCAAGGGTCAATCTTGGGTCTATTATTATTCCTGATGTATATTAATGATTTTCACTGTTGCTTATCTAGTGGAGTTGCGTATCATTTTGCGGATGATACAGCTATAGTCTTTAATAATCCATCTCTTAAATAGATGAAATTATCGAGGAGTCGTGAGATCACTATAATTGAAGATTGGCTTTGTGCCAACAGGCTATCGTCAAACGCTGCCAAAACAGAGATACTTTTATTCCGTCCTAAAAACAAAAACCTTATTGCAAACTTTAACTTAAAAATTATGAATAAGAGAATATTTTTATCTAACAAAGTGAAATACCTTGGTGTTGTCCTTGATTCAAGTTTCTCATGGAGATGTCATCTCTCTGAACTCTCGAAAAAGCTGACTAGAGCCAATGGCCTTCTCTTGAAAATCCGAGACATTGTTCATGCACACACAATAAAATCTTTATTTTATAGTGTTCCACTCACATATGACTTATGGTTGTCTTACCTGGGGCGTTACTTGCTACAAAAATCTTATAAGAATTAAATGTGCAACGACGTACTATAAGAATAGAATTACCTTGTCTCGCTATGGCGATCCTATATCTAACTCATTTTCACACGATAAAATGAAATTTAAAATGTGCTTATTTATGCACGAATGGCATTGAGTGAAGCTGCCATTGTCGTTTAAAAAGTTTAACGTCTAGTATTCCCCAGCAGGTAAGAAGCGCATGAGTGAGGTCGCCAAACTTTCTTTACCAATGATTAGGACTGATACTTATGGCAGAAACAATATCAACTATAAAGGTGCAACACTCTTCAAACAGCTTCGGGACATAAATATTAACCTTTATAACCCTAAAACGATTTTCAGAAAAGTAATAAAATTAAATTTGTTGGACGCGTTCGAGTTTAACCTTCAAATTTCAACTTCAAGACATGGCCACTTGCTCGTGTCTACAAATTTAGTTTTCGTCCATATATACTTAGAAGGTCAAATTTGAGTAACTCGCGGCCACAAAAGTTTCAAATGCATGTGTGCATATTTGCATCTGACGTTCACACATCGTGCACCATATGTCTGTGTGTTTGTGTGTGTGTGTTTGTGTGCGCTGGTAATGAATGCCGTTGTTGATAATTTCTTTGATAATCATTTACGACTACTCCAAGCTACTTTCGCAAACTGTCTGGGCACAAAGATAATAGTTTTATGGATTTTTGAACAATTTTGCGATTTGCCAAGCGATTTGGCTCGAAGAATATGTGGGGTTGCGATGTGCTGTCAATAACACTACAACAGGTTTACGAAGAAATGAAACTCGTACATTCAAGGCACTTTATCTTGCACATCATTACACGAAAATTACGGAAATGGAGACTCCGAAAGCTTTATTCGTGTGATTCAGAATGCGCAACTCGTGATTAACTGCCTACAGAAGGGCGACAACTCGAGCTCAGTTCAACCCGACGAAGAAGGTGAGGTGAAGGTGAGTTACGTGAATATTGTGATGCAAAGCCAGAAACTACTAACTGGGTAATCCGTACGACGCGTTAAAGACAAACCATAATTATCTTGAAAAAAGGAGCGCAAAAAAAAAAAAAACTTCCATACCTTGCCTTTCAATATTTGCGTTACGTTTGAAAGTCTTACTTGACTCGCTACAGAAATGCCAGCTCTCAAGACTATGGACTATTAGTAGCAGAAAAGCAAAAATTGGTCAATTGAAGGAGTTTCGTGGACTGGCGATAGAAAGTTCCGAAACACATGGAGTCGAGGCTGGCGTATCATAGCTGCTACAAAAGCAAGATATTTCCATTACGCAGGGCAAGTGAGAATGGGGTGAACAAACTAATCCATCGTTGCTCGGAAACAAATATCCAGGACAAAAATTCGAAATTAGAAGCTAACTAGAGTTTGATTTACACAGAGCTAATATGGATTTTATAGCTACCAGGCTTGCAGCCTCAAACAATTTTTTTCTGATGAGCACGAATTAGCAGACTGTATAACCTTTGTCGTTAAAATGTATAACATTGTCGTTATAACGAATGTATAATATAATAATAACATATTATAATAACACAACAAATGTATAACATTTGTCTTTGACTGTATATCATTTTTCGTTGACTTGGCGACAAGTGCTGTTTATGCGGAAAAATAATAACAAGTCTAAGTGGCCCCGAGTTTGTCGTTTGTTACTCAATGCTAAGAGGGTCGAAGATACCCAGATAGCCAGTGGCAATCTGTAATGATAGCCGTGGGCAGCCTCGTTCTCGTCAGTAGCTTAAAGCAGACCTACTCGTACCGTAAGATACATTAGTAAACAATGAGTTCTCGACTGGAACCCTCTAATAATATGAAGCCAGTCATGAAGTTATATCTAAGGTTGTTTCCAGCTAATACTGTCTAATTGGATATGGAGGTTTATAGAGTTGCATTTGATATCCCAAATACGACCCAATAAAAGAGAGGAGAAAACCTTAATGAGCATGGCATCAATTAAAATTTAGGTGGATTTTGTCGTCTAGTAATGGCTTAACGCTTGAAGCCCGATCAAATTAATACTCAATAGAATAAAAGATATCGGACGATAGTTCAACGTTTATTATTTCATAATATTAGTCTTAATTTCATCCCATAGTTCATGATCGCAATTTACTACATATTTCCTATTTATTCTTCTGCACCAGCAAAGGTAGCTGCGAAGGTTTTCACAGCGAGCAAAAGAATGCCATGATCTACGCCGCAAAAGAATTACTCTAGATTATAGTTGTTAAGTCATAGGAAAATAAGTAGCATTAATAAGCAAAGTAGGCTCAGACGGCACAAAAGGAGATATCTCATGCCTATCTTGAGATTAGCAAACTCTCCATTTCCTTTGCAAAGACGTCTTTAGAGTTTGCCGCATTTAGGATAAATAGTTAATTGAAGATGACATACGACTCTGTTCTTCTAATATGTAATAACAGCTTTCTGATGTCTCTTATTCGTGTCCGGGTCGTACATGATTTTTGGTAGTCTATTACGGTTCCAATCACGCGTGAATAGAAAAATGTTCATTTTAATAACATCTTCGATAGTACGTATGTCTAGTTTTCAGAATGGCCTGATAGTAGAAGTCTAATAAGAATTCTTATAATTGGCTGTTCTAGTAAGTTGTTTCTGAAACTTACGTATCTTGGCTGGTTCAGCATTGCAGACTATTTCTCAAACAAGGTTACCGTATGTCATATGGGAATGCAATGACAAATAGAATAATTATGCTAAGTTCTTTCGGTCTAATTCTAGATAGGCTTCTATCTTCTATGTGAGATCTCTTTTGAACGTTGCAAAGTTGCGAATTTAGAATTACTCCAAGGTATTTAGCTGTTGTTAGAGATGAAAAATCTTTTAGGAATTCATTTTGAGTGTAAAGTGGACCTTTAGAGAAGAAATAAAGGACCCTCGATTGGTAAATCTTCAAAACAAAAAATAAACTCAATAATTTTTTGTGATGTTTTATCATCAGCATCTTCAGACTAAACGAGTAAGAATAAAAAAAAAACAACAACAACAACAAAAACAACAAGCAGAGCACACATCGGCTGAATCAAATCTTCGAAGTGGGTCTTGAAGACTTATTTCTAGTGTGCAACAGCAGACCCTCAGAATTGTCAGTATTTTGAAATGATCTGTTGGCAGACCAGCAATCATATGCATTTGCTATGTCACGTTTCGTTCTCACAAACGATCGATCTCCGTACAAAATAACTTGTCGTCCCCTGGTAAAGTTGCGTCGTTCAAAACGAGTCTAGAATCGTTAATAAAGATCAAAAACAATAACGAGTCTAAGCTTGATCCTTGCAGAACACCACATTCAATACAAGTATCATCTAATTCATCGTGATCTATAACGATAAGTTGTTTGCTTTTGTGCAGATAGGAAACAAACTAATTGAGGCAGACGCCACGAAAAACATATACATCTAGCCTCGCTAGAAGAATGCTCTGATTGACAGTATCAAAGAATGTTATGTATTTGTATATATTCAGATTGACTGTACTGTTTCGGCGGCTTTTTTAAAGGAATAGTCCCCTATGTCTAAGATCTTGCTAACAGAAATTACTAAATTAATTGAAGCGGTATTTGTGGAATGATCTTTACCACATTTTAATGTAAATTCTTTCCAAAAATTAATATAAACTTCTTATAAACATTTCTACTGTTTGAAAACAGGGAGATCGAGTTAGTTGCGGCATACTTCAATTGACGCAGAGTTATGTATATTGGAGTAAGTTCAGCAAATTTTCATCAACCATGTGTGAAATGAATTCAAAAGTTGAGAGTTGCAAATCTTGAGTAGTTTAATTTTATTTGATTCACGCGCAGTAGAATCGTTCTAGTCTTCCATAATGCTCTTGACTTCAGAGGTGTTATTGGGTTTTGAAAATAATGTTTGACGAATATAGGGGCGTGTATTTTAGAATAGAATTTGGTATTTAATAGTCATTGAATTTACCAAGTAACGAAAAATAATCACCAAAAGTCATCACAGTATTTCTTGGGTAGGAGAGAGGCATAGTTTCATAACGGCCAGTTGCCCAAGTTAGAGGAAATTTAGTCTCTCAGAATCAATTCCTTGCAGTCCCAGGTTCTTTCAAGTTAGTAATGTGTTCTAGAAAATAGTTTTTGCGGAATGAAACCTTTCTCTAATCATACTGATGACAGCATTGCGTTGCTTTTTTATACTTTTTAGGCGCCCTCGAATCGAGTTGAGATTCTTTCCTCCTTTCATATACTGGCTTTCTAGTTTGGCTTGAAGTTTAATAGGTTGTAGGATTTCTTTTGTTGCCCATGGTTTCCATTGAATGATGGCTTAATGTTCGGAAAGTTTCCTGTCGAGTTCCATGACGTATTGTATATCGCTAACACTAGTAAAGTAAGATGTCTGTAGTGGAATTCCGGTTCTTGTCTTGTTCAAAAAATGTCTACTAGACGCACAGCAAGGAAGCTATTGCCCTTACGTTTAAATAACATTGTCGAACACCTGAAACAATATATTACAAATTTCTAATTGGTGATTGACGCAATTAAATATAAGTTTCTTATTGGTGATTGAGGCAATACAATAGAAATTTCTTATTGGTGATCTTGGGTTATAATTCAGTTGCATGGCCATGGGAAATCGCTTGTAACTGCAAAAGCTTTCAGCAGAATCTAGCAGAGGATTCACGAAGCATTGATGGATGCTTCTGCTTTATGGCTTGCGGTGGCCTTGACGGATTTTAAGTCGCTATCGTGATCTTTGACAGCTTACAGTGGATTTGCCCAACAACAAATGCCCCATGTTCGGCTGCACTACTCTCTTATGTGAAAGTCTTTAAGTAGCGACTCCTTTATGCTAAGCTTACACTGCTACCGTACATAGAAACCTAAGTTCATCGTGGGAAAGACAAGGACTTCCATGTCGCTATTTCAGATATGCATTTAGCTTGTTGGAATGGAGTTAGACAGGATGTTTTTGAGCTGGCACCTATTGTATTTCACGCTCTGAGCTTCTGCTGATTTCGAAAACAACAAATTCTTTACCCGGTAGAAGTGGTTGAAACTTAATTTAGGTCATTAGGAAGACATTACTACTTAAAACATGTGAGCTCGCACACATCGGCTTTGAGCAGGCAAACGCGCGCAATCCGTCAGGCACAAGAAGTTCTAGAAGATTCGGCTCCATGCTCTACAGGCGCTATCTCAGGCCACTAGGGTGGTATTACTTATCATAAGAATTCGTCCCGGCGACAATTCTAGTCTTATGATTACCACAACACAGCCACACGTAACCCTGTGCGGCGTGTCTACATAATCCTTAGCATGCCATGGCGCCAGCTATACGCAAGGTCTATCTATATCAGAGTACCTGATTTTTATAAGACTAATGTGGTCAGCGAGGAACGCTGCTTGACAGATGTCCGTCTCAGGTAAATCTGACTGCTCACTAGGAGAAGTTTAAACTATTGTGAACTCTTTGGGCTTCTACCGTTAGTAATGCCCCTTCGTAGGCAGTTCCCTTGTCAACCATGCCTTATGATTTCTTAAGCTGCTTCTTATTTATTTACGGAAAGTTGCCAGGTCAGTTTCGAATAGTTTGCCTATAGCACCTGGAGATCTTATCAGGCCGACATCAGGTCGATAGGGAATTTTTAGTGTTTAATGCCACTGTTAGCGCTTAAGCACTGTCCGATAGCAAAGAAATATCCATGCTTTCAAGAACTTTGCGATGAATTTAAACGACTGGTTCTGGAGTGAGTTTGGCTGATCGGACAAGTGTCTTTGCAGTACAGATGTTCGGCCCTTTCATTAAAGAAAATCGTTCCACGTCGCTTAGGGTTTAAACCTCGGTTTCCTGGTGAGAACTGCAACTTTTTAGCGTGGTTAAACCTTGCTGTCGGGGTTTGGATGCCTTCCATGCACCGTTAGCGAGACGTTTTACTCTAGAAAAATAACTGAAAAAATTCTTCGGCAGTAGCTGATGACGGAGAAGAAACAAGAACCAGAACAAGAAAAATATATATTTATCCCATTAATCAAAAGCGCAAATAAATGCATGCATGAATGCCGGCTTAATGGCAGGGAGGGCTCTTCGTAGCATACCTAGTCGGAAGAGAAGGGCCCAACGTAAGTCTGTCTATAACTTTCAAATAGAAGCACGCCACGCTTGCGCACTGCGCATGAAGAATAAAGCTGATACATGTACCAATAGTACTTGCATGATACAGCAAGAATGTACGTCTTGACGGTGCTTTATGAGAGTCCGCGAATTAATTCTTTTTTAAATATATAAGCATATATATTCGTACCTAATTTATTTCTTTCAAGATATATTTTTCACATTAAGCAACAGCGTTCATAAATGTATGCACGAATACCATGTCATGGCTCAATGGCAGGGAGGGCTCTTCGTAGCATAGCTAATCGGAAGAGAAGGGCCCACCCTAAGTCTGTCTACAACGTTCAAATAGAAGTACGCCACGCTTGCGTGCTGCGCATGAAGAATAAAGCTGATACATGTACCAATACTACCAGTATGACACAGCAAGGGAGAGGAATATAATCCATAACGACGAAGTGAAGTATATCCGTTTCATGCAAACACTGCCCCACTCGAATCCCGTGAGATGCACGTGTTTTCGGACACGAGCGGGGAGTGGAGGGGGGGGGCGAGAATCTTCATCACTTTTTATGAAATCTCGACCATTGCAGTATACGACAGTACCCATAAACATAGTTGATATTATAATCCAGGGCTGTATCGTGGATCAGGCATGTTGCGTCCAATTGAGAGGCTCCTCGGTAAGGCTCTAAGCAGAGCCCCAGCAATATATGGAAGAACCCCCTCGCTAAATTGCAAGATCGTAACTGGACACAAGTTCGTAAGGGCTTGAGGTTTCATTTTGAAAATTTTCCCAGACACTAACTGACGCAGCAGTAGAGATGTAATTAAATGGCTAGATGTGAAGTTTGCAAAGTGATCTGTAGCAGGCATCCCGGAATTGGACGCCTAGCACATGTGACGATGAAAAATCTCAATGCCTCGACCAATGCCTACAGGAAGCACAAACATTGAATTTATGTAGCGAAGTTCTAAAAAGTAGCCCGATAATAATGGCAGGTCAATCCGATAAGTTCAATTGAATGGCAGCCTCCCCCCTTATCCTACCATGAAATTTCTGGAGTCTTTAAGCCATTGGCTCATTTTTGGGGTGCTCAGTTGTGTTACCTAAGGTTTATTTCTGAGGTCAAGTGGTTACCCAAGAATGTAGATACTATAAATGAGTTATGCCCTATCTCAGCCGAGTTTAATCTAATCACCTGTTGTTTCTTGGGGTTTTCTCGATTAGTTGGCATGTCCTTTAGTTCCCAGAAACTCTAATCATCCCTATATATATATATATATATATATATATATATATATATATATATATATATATATTAGGGATACTTACACACACAAACCTCATTCACATTGTTCAGAATGTACTACAATCCTCGATTAAGAAAACAAAAACATTGGCACGCTGCATACACTAACTAGATGAATATAACAAGTATATTGGCACGTGGATTGCTCTGGAAAATGGAAATCTTCTAGTTTCAGTAGTTAGCATACCAAGGCCATTTATTTGGTTTAATACTCCAGACTTCGTTGCAGCTTCGTCTTCGTCTATTGAAACCGGCAAACTGGGTAATCTAGTGCTTAATTTAGAAAGATCGCTATCAGATGAACCCCATAATCATTTAAATCACGCAAATCAGCCAGCGTCTTCGATATTGATATCGGGCCACTTTTAAACCACGGGTCTTTATTACCTACGCCAACTCGTTCTCTCATCTGACGGGGTCTCGTCCACTGATCTATAGTGGTCACAACAGATCTATAGTGGTCACGTCATGGGCCTGAATTAGGCTCTCGAGGATGTATCCATGGACACCAAAGGGGGATGGATAGTCAGGCAATACAACAGAGTTCGATAGCAGTCCTAAGTAGTCAGAGAAATGAAATCAGTAATCGGATTAGCACATAGAGCCGATTATGGTGTAATCGGCACTCCCTACGAGCTTTCGTTCATCCAGAGAAACCTTTTGCGATCATAACTGTGCAATGTATCATGATCAATATATCATGATAATACACGATCGATCTATAACATCTGATCGGCACATAGTGCCGATTGTAATGCATTGGTAGCTTCTGATCTGAGATTTCGTTCCCTCAGAAACCTTCAGCGACCCTACTTGTGCATATACGATCACTCGTTAGCAGCTGTCAAAGGCCACATCGCACATCGCTCATTCAAAAATTTTGAACGGCTTTTGAACTCGGAAAGTTTACGAAAGCATTTATTAGTGCATGTTTAGAAACTATGGGCTCCAGATACAAATGACAAGATGACACTAGTTAATCTTGATACCGCTAGTTCATTCGCCGCCACAAGTCATTTGAAAGTCTTCAACTAGAGACCCAGAAAATCTTTTCTACTGGCTGGGCGCGAATCTCTAAATACTCACAAGATATGGTTTTGCTTAAACCAATTGGTGAACTAGCTGACTTTCTCCTCGAGATTTCCCTTGGAAGAGCGAGATATTTATGTCGAACAAGGTGAACTACTTGGGAGCATTAATCGACGCATCCTTGACCTGGAAACCCCAAAGTGCCAAACTTTCTAAAAGACTGTTAACCAAGGCTGCTGCAATCTTATCAAGATACAGCACTTTTCGCGAGACCTGTCACAGGGATACCTAGTCTGGGGTTTCCCAAAAGAAGCAGCATCAGGAAGATTACCTCGTATAATACAAGAAAAGAACTGCACGAATCTTCTCGGACTTACTTGACCCGACCTCGAACCCGTTAGAGCAGCTGCAACTAAACTTAAACTTGATGACCTAATCGAACTACGCATGTATCTTTTCATACACGACTGGAGTAATGGCACCTTGCCGTATTCCCTGCAGTCCTTTATATCTGCAAGAGAAGGCCGAAGACTACAAGACATGACAGCATAGGATTCACGTGCCACAGGCTTACACCGTTAAATACGGAGATCGATTCAGAGATTACGATATCCCTATCTTGAACGAGGTATACTTCGGCACGATATTAGGAGAAATAGAATTGTTATGGTTTTTGTTGTTGTCATTGAGTTCCTATAAAAATAAACAGGAAATTTTCATTTCTTAACTAAATTCGATGATCCGAAGAATATATACATAAATATAAATACGAATATAAATAAATAAATAAATAAATAAATAAATAAATAAATATATATATATATATGAGAAAGTACTTTCTCATTTAGATCTTCTGATAATTGTAGAAACAAGAAGCAGTCTGTCAAGATCTAACTTAGTTCTGACTCAGCTTCTCATTCACTAATATCACTGCTCTGGTTTAAACCATAGAGCACTATTTGTTGTGTGCTACCATAAC
>QQSS02051546.1:0-18197 GCA_003687565.2 Craspedacusta sowerbii
ATATATATATATATATATATATATTATATATATATATATATATATATATATATATATATATATATATATATATATATGACCGATAGCCACAATGTTTTTGTTCCTCCTTCCGTACATCCTCCGTACATACCGGACCAATTAGCGAACGGCGTACCGTACGAGTGAGCGGACAGCGTACCGGACGAGTGAGCGGAAAACGTACCGGACGAGTGAGTGGACAGCGTACCAGACCAGTCAGTGGACAGCGTACCGGACCAGTGAGCGGACAGCGTACCGGACCAGTGAGTGAACAGCGTACCGGACCAGTGAGCAGACAGCGTACCGGACCAGTGAGCGGACAGCGTACCGGACCAGTGAGTGGACGGCGTACCGGACGAGTGAGTGGACGGCGTCCCGGACGAGTAAGTGGACAGCGTACCGGACCAGTGAGTGGACGGCGTACCGGACGAGTGAGCGGACAGCGTACCGGACGAGTGAGCGGACAATGTACCGGACGAGTGAGTGGACAGCGTACCGGACCAGTGAGTGGACAGCGTACCGGACCAGTGAGTGGACAGCGTACCGGACCAGTGAGCGGACAGCGTACCGGACGAGTGAGTGGACGGCGTACCGGACGAGTGAGTGGACGGCGTACCGGACGAGTGAGCGGACAGCGTACCGTACGAGTGAGTGGACGGCTTACCGGACGCACGAGGGGATGGTCGCTTCTAGTGATAATCATGGCGCCATGCTAAGCGTGACTTTCGGGTCCAAGCTGCTCGATTTGCAAGTTTCACATTTCCAACTCAAGATTCCAGTAAAGTTGTGCCAGACTTTCACAAGAACCTGCCAAGCTTCTACTGACCAAATATAGAACTGCATCTATTTTCAAACGGGTGCTCAGCTGTAATTTATAATACAGTTACCATGCTATAGCAAATATCCTTGATTTCTTGTTGACCGATGGTTAACTTACAATAGTATGTCTGAATCCGTTAGTTTAGGCGTGTTTTTGTTAAAAAAAAAACTCCACGCTAAGACAATATTCGTTTCCTTCCGCAAAATGTCGATGTTAAAAATAACTAAACTTTCATACTCCATGAGCACCTATAAAGGAACATCAATATTGTGAAGTGGCCTTCACTTCACTTGGCAGCTATATATAAAAATGAAGCTGTGTCTGGTTGAATACTGTAGTAGCCTCAACTTTCATGCTTTTGGCTCAATAGGAACGATGCGCACTATAACGAAGGGTAATAGATGAAGTCTCTGGCCTATATCTATGATTTGTTTATTAGTATAATACAAGCCGAGTTCAAGATACGCCGATCCTAACCGATCTTGATGCATGAAAAGTACAGAGTTTGAGCTAACCGCGACCTTTTATATCGATGTGCCGGCAGAGTTTTTTTCCTTTCTTTTTTTGCGATAATACACGGCCCGAAGACCAGAAGTAGTTGAGAACTTCCCTTGACCAGTGCGTTGCCATTCGTTTCTTGAATTTTTGTTCTGACAGCCGGCATGTCTGCGCATAGCATGTCCAGCACCGTTGACCACCCTTTACGTTCGCGCACTTACCTCAGTCGAAATTCGATTTTATTTCTTACGTCTTTGTAGTCATTCAGACAAAGTTTGGTCACTTCCAATATTATATTTTGAGCCTAGTGCAGTAGATAGTTGCGCCAATAAATAAATCAGGATTTGCTGTCGTGTCAACGTGTAAAACGCATAGTGTCAGGCAAGCGATAACAAATAATAATAAATTAAAACGAAATAGATATATGAAAAATATAAATAAATTAAACATTACTAGGCCTTTGTCGGCAAAGTAGGAAAAATTGCAAATAATTGAATCTAATAAACAAAATGCGACCATTGCGACAAAATGATGTAGCATATCATCTCCCATTTACCCCCAATGCTGTTTGCTACTCCTGCGAAAAGATAATGATTCATACGCCTAGGATTTCTCGCTTATTGCACCTATGGCTTCAATAAAGACAATTTTCATATAAACATATTAGCATCCTCCCCAAAGTGAAAAAATCATATTTACATTGACGCTGGACTTACACACATACCCATAATACCGCAGACATTGACTCCCACACAAACAGCTTCAGAGTACGAGATTCGGCCAAGACCCAAACTGACCCGATACGCTAAATAAACGCAATATTTCAATTGGGAGACCACGTTTTACGTTGACAAGAACGCCCGTTCTCCTGGCATCAAATAAAAATTTTTAACCAGTGTTACGTAACCTTCAAGAATCTGGAATCGCTGTAGGGAAGACTCCGAAAAAAAGCAAAAATCTCATAATGCCATTATACAATGCGAGTATCAAATGCAAAAATATCCTAAAACATTTCATCGCATACATAATACCAGGAAAAGCTTGTGACATATCTGCATAACATCGGAAATTTTGCGTAACACTACAATTGCTGCTAGACGAGGTGCATTGAAGGTATTGCAGTTAACGAGTAGCTGTTATATACAATCTGTATTTGTTTATTAACTCCGTTTCTTCTTCCAGCGTCAGGTCTAAATAGTCATCCTCATCTTCCTGACGGAGGTCAAGAAAAGCATCAGCAACCTTCCTATCTAGCTCGTCGTCATCTTCCGCTGGATCGCTATCGGCAGCGTCACTAGCACCTGAAAGCCGCCAAAGAAAAAGAAAAAAAAAAAAAGAAAGAATTAGACCGTCTCAGGAAGACAGCAATTGCACGGATCTGCAACATAGAAGATACAGCAAGAAGCATACCATCACCCTGTTTCTGCTGTCCAACGTCCTCGTAATATCATGTACGCATCACGAAACGATGAAACGACATCTCGATATATTTTCCAAGGACAAAGTGTGATTAGAAGAGCTGACAGATCTAAGAATGCTGCTCTGTGAGTGAAACGACCAGCGTTAGCACTACAACTACGTGAGTACTATAGGGACGCAGTGTAATACGCGACACCCGAAAAGTAAATAAATAAATAAATAAATAAAGGAAACACTCGTTCGACGGGATCTGGAGCGAATCTGAGGCGCATAAACTGATTAATAAACACCAACGACAGGAAAACATCGAATCCGAAGAATGCTTTACGAATGCCAACCATCGTGTCCACGCCTGGCCCAGCGAGATAATTAGATCCCTTAGTTGAAGGTAACAAAACTAGGTAGCTCTATAGCCGCTGAACGCGTCATAAATACGAAGCAATGTCCAACAAGCTTATACTCACGCGTAGGTGAACGACGAACTACCTAACGGATGCCGGGACCTTAACAACTGCGTACCTGCCGCGTCCGCAACTGAACTGGCATTTGCTTCGAAGATAGAGGCGCCCTGTCCGACAGCCACAAGCCTGGACAGGCATTTGTCTGGATCATTACTGCAATCCGTAAGTGCTTGTCGAACAAGCGTCTCGTCGAAACCCATAGCTGTAAACTAAACGGAAAATGAACGAGGCGGTTCTAAACCCACTTCCGCAAACAGAAACCACCGAAAAAAAAACAAGAACAATCAGGAAAGCCGGAAAAGTTACCGCAGTTTGAGCACCCAATCATCGAGCGACAACAGACGATGATGAATTGTCGCCATCCTTCAAGCCAAAATAAAATCAAGACTGAAAGAAGCTACGCGACTGAAAGAAACCACACAACTGAACGACGTCACACGACTGAACGAAGCCACACGACTGAACGAAGCCACACGACTGCATGAAACCACACGACTAAAAGAAACCACACGACTTAACGAAACCACACGACTGACAGAAGCCACACGACTGAAACAAGCTACACGACTGGAAGCATTAACTAATTATGCAAGCAGTCCACAGCATGTTCGCGAACACGAGGTACCTGAAGAATAAGCTCCGCCGATGGCGCAGGCCTGGAAACAAATTTTTCGGCGCTAAGAAAAGTTTCCTGACATTAAATCAAAGTTAATAAGCAGGCACTCAGGTTTGTGAAAAACAAAAACAGAACTGAGACATTATGTCGAACGCAGCAATTTTGCAGATAGCTGAAGAACACCTTGTACACTTTTTCACGCACATCAAACTTCGCAGCCCAAAGTCACTAAACGCATCATATGGCTTCAGTATCGCTACAAGATTACAATCCACTTTTCAGGATACAAGCAAGAGGATCGCAAGCATAAAGAATAAATGAAGAATGATGTTACCTGTAATCGTCGTCAAAGAGTAGGCCTGGGTTGCTTCCTAAGACCTAAACGCAACTAGAATTTAGAGCACTCATTAACATGCCAGGACCGACACAAATTAATCGCAAAGCTGTGCTGATCAGATCTTCCAGAACACAGAATCTCAGGCACCAACCTATACAGCTGCTTTTCGATCAACACAGAAGAGGAGAGGAGAACCCCCGCATGCAATAAATAATGCAATTCAATATTATTACTACGTGAAGATGATATGATGAATGCACGAAGATACTTGACATGAACATGAAGACGGCAGGAACAATGCGTAAGGATACTTGACACCACTAAAAGGCTAGCGTACCACATGCCAATAAATCTTCCATTAAGGGTGCGATAGTACTGCATCCATACCTCCAAAGCCTGGTTCAAGTCATTGTCGGCATGTCTCAAGGCGGATACAGAAAGATGCTTAGGAAATCCCATCTCACAGAGTTGCTCCAGGAGATCCAGATCAAGTCTGTAAGGCAAAACTCGAGACAAATTACCGGACTTACGCACCAGAAACCGTTTGTTGTTAGGAAGTAAGAGGATGACTATGAGGATATATATACATATACAAATATATATATATATATACATTTAGCTGAGCAACAGTCGAAAAGCAAAACGTCTGTTGCATTAACGCGCAAATCCAAAAGCGTAACTTTCTTCATTTTAATTTAACTTTCTAAAATAGAGGTAAAACTACTTACTCATCTCCATTGACTAAGCGCATAACAAACCCAGCAGACACGAACCCCACGAAACCTGTTCTTAGTCATATATGCAGGTGCACGGAAATACACATACCACAGCGACAGTCTTAAATTTCCATCCAAAAGAGAAAATCTGAACATTTAAAAACTGACTTCATAAAGAAAAGGTAAGAAAATTAAGAATCAGCAAACCTTGCCTACTTACAGTTTTCCGCTAGTTGTCTTGCCATGTTTCTTCGCTAACCTCTTGGTCTTCCGTTCCCGTTTTTCTCTTTCCTCCCGCTGCTGCTTTTCCTGAAAGGAGCCAAAAGGCGAGAGTTTGGACGACAACAAAGCCCACCAGACTCTTCCTCTTAACCTAGATCCTATTAACCTCGACAGCAACAATGCGGGGCCGAAACCTAGCTTCGATTGTTTGGACGCCTACAAACAGATTGTCTAATCGTCAAGGATGATGCCCGGGATATTGTGCACAACTTTTCCATAACAAAGATGACACAGGACACGAGCCGTTTTCCAATTCACACGTAAAATCGTGCGGAGACTCCTGCAGTTCACAACAAAACAATCAACCTCGCGAAAGATGAACGAGGAACTTCCTCAAAGACGACGAAGACCATCGCCAAAAATCTCGGCCAGACGACATTTCTCGATGTCGTCACACGCTAGTCTAGACATACTGAAGAGTCACACCATTTGTACAGAGCACGAACGGCCTTTAAAGCGCTACATATAACGTACAAGAAGTATAAATGTCTAAAATAACGCAGGGGAAAATTCATTTGGACGCAATTCAACACTTCGAATTAGCGTATATACGGGTCATCATGAGTCCATATGTAACACCACATGTATACAAGGAATAGCACTTTAACGTACGGAAGGGATACAGTACATACAGAAAAGTCCAAATCATACACACTCATACACATCTACAAGCAGAAACACAAGAGCACCTCGCGCCTGCGGCCGATGTACTCCACAGCAAGTGTCACATCATTGCGGCAAGCTCGCAACGCAAGCCTGGCCTCGGATTGCGAGAAACCCATGGACACGACTACAACAAAATAAATCTATGCAACATTAATTTGCCGGCTTCTTGCAAAAAGCAGATACCTCTCAGGTAACATTTCCACAAAAATGGGATATCAGGGAAAACAACTTAACAACCACGGCGATCGCTTAGTTTGTGTGTCCCGGGTAAAACTACAGACTGTCATAACACGTCCAAGACGATTTAGGTGCAGAAAACTATTCACTTCATGTTTACCTTGACTGAACTTCGCGTCATCGATTTGCAGTCGTTTGACACCAGCTTCTGCCTACGAAACGAAAGCCTAACACTACGGGTTGTTAGAATTTTCCACTAAAAAAAAAATTATAAGCTTCAGAATCTAAATGTTGTCTTAAAAACAAGCATCTCTGAAGTTGCCATCAAATTAAGGCGGAAACAGAGTACAGAGTACAGCCTCGACGTAAAACGCAAAAACGAAACCCAAGGCTATCATATCAAACAATTAGTGGACCTGGAGCCATCTCAAGGTGTCCTCAGTACAAGAAAACCGACAAGTATGCGATCTTTTTCGAGGCCAAGTAAGCAACGACCGTTTCCGACGAAAAGGAGTCATGATGATCTATTTCGACGACAGCGCTGCGAGCTCTAAATCGTAGGTAATACGTAAAATCACTTCAATTCTATTAGCCATTAAGGTGGCATCTCAACAGCGTCTTGGATAAAGCTGCAGACCTTATTTAGCGCCATTGCTGCTTCCTCAAAGCGGGACTGGTGACACAGACATATTCCTTCTAAGATATGCAGTCGGACGAACAGGGCCAGCTCATTCGCGTCGCTACCCTGTGGAAACGAGATTAAGCTAATCAAGTCAATCCTACAAGAACGACTATGTACGTCGCGAAGACTGACAGACCAATTGGCCCATGCCATATGCCAATATGCCTGATGACCAAAGCACTAAACATTAAATCAGGAGTACGATGAAGCACCTATCGTACAAAAAATCATAGACACGTGCAGTTTTTTACAGGATTATTAGTTTCAGACAAGCCTTCGTGACGGCGACTTCTAAACAAAACAATTCCCAAATCAAAGCAAGTAGTCTCCCGAACCTTCATTAAGTTTAGACGCTCCATGTTGGGACCATAACTTCTGCTAAAGCAAGCCTTGCTTGTTTCCAGGCGGCTCTCTAGGAGATCATGTGACCGCTAGTAAGCTGCATCAACACCATACAGGCAATATGTTCCAGACATATCACAAAGCTGCTTTGCACATTGCAGCTTGCAGAAAAAAAAACAACAAAAAAGCTGCATAGGCCTGGAGACAGGGCCATGCATACGGCAATGCGGACCGTGGGAAAAAGCTTGTTTTTAACAGCCAGTAAAACACGCACAAGGCTATCAAAGCCAGGAAGGGCAACACAACATTCGATGTAAACAAGGAAAAACCAACTAAGACGTCTTAAGAACCTTCGCACAGCGAGCACATTTTATTGGCATTGCACAGACAAACAGACCTGGAAAAACCTAACCTGCATCCGGCAAATACTCGAGTTTCCTCATAGAGAAATAACACCACACGATGTCAAGACAAAGAACGGCGTAGTTATCCACCACAGATAAGATTTCAGATCGGCAACTTCTAAAAGAAGATGCAACAAAAGCTTTCCATTAAAAGCACGAAAAGTGATAAACGTAGACCTAAATCACCCTCCGCTTCAGTATCCGGTACTTACGGTACAGCTTCACAGCTGATTCGTCAGATGAAGCTTAAATTAAGGTTATATATATATATATAGTACTTATTCAAAACCATCAACACAAAGCCTGGTCAAATTAGTTCAGAAAAGTGCGTAAGAATGCACAACAGAAAGCAGCGCTTAAAAGAAGGCCTTTACGGTGCGAACATGCCTGGGCAAGCGCGGAGGCCTCTTCATGCTGGCTGGGTCGACTACCGAAGCCTCATTAGCTTCACGAGCAAAAGGGGGCCGAAACGTATATCAAGAAAATTTGAGGAACAGGAATCAAACTGAGCAATATAAGAACGATCGTTCTCAAGGGATCACAGCTGAGTTCAACTTCGGGTTGATAAAGTGAGTTCGGTCAACCAGGGTAGCACGATAATCTTCGATTATAGCCCGATTCTTGCTGCTGCATCTTGTACAGCCAAAATAACCACCGCACGAAGAGTAACCCTCGATTCGTTTGAGTCGCTCTTTAGATTGTTACAGTCACATACAGAGTAGACAGAGCAACGAGGCATAAAGTGTCCCATTCATGGATGATTAATAAGCACCACACGGGCTCGACGCTCTTAAGCTCAAAGAATATTTCCTCATTTGCAAATTAAAATTCGACAGCCATTGCAAGTAAGCATCGTAGCGAAAACACAGTCTACAGGGTGTGAATACATAGGTAGACTTCAATAAGCAGGGTGATACATGCATGGGAGGAACGTTAGCATAAGCAGTAAGGTTCATGGAAGGTTAGGCGCTCTATGGCTATTCCAGCGTTACGCCGACCAAATCACTAGACGGCAGCAAGTAACAGCCGGGTTCACCGCACATACAAGAACTAAACAATTTGAAGAAACGCAAATTTAACGCTAACACACGGAGAAAATAAAACGGCGAATACGCATCGTAAATACTTAACGCGATGTAAGGTGACGATTGTAGACCCTTAAATTTGTGCACTAGGTAGGAGGAGATAAAGGTTACATCTACAATATCTAAGAAAAAAACTCCAGTTTCAAAAGTTCAAGTTTTGTCATCCATAACAAATTCTGCTTATGGAGTTAAGGCCGAGTGCCAGGTTTGCAATAAACTGCGCACGGCAACAGCAAGCCATTTTCAAACCCAAGAATTTCCGCAAATGCCGACGGTTCTCGTCAACTAAAACGCTCGGTAGAGCACCTGAACTGAGCATCAGCTTCAAGAAGCAGCAACAAACTTTCGGAGAATTCTCGCTTCTTTAAAAGGACTCGACCTTTCTCGTGCAAAGTCATAGCGAATGCAAGGGCCTATAAAGACAAGGTTGATTAAAAATCAGAAGAATTAAGTTCACTGCAGAAAGAACACTTGATTCAGGATTCGGACATCGCTCAACGACAGTCAACAGTTGCACAGCAAAGAAGTAGACCGCGGTAAGAACTCTTCACAAACCTTACGCTCCTCATCAGGGAGATCTACTTTTTTTCCGGATTGATCATTTATCTCCAAGAAAAAGCGATCATGTCCTCCAAATCCGCCTAGATGCGAACATAAAGAATATCGCACTGACCAAAAAAACGTTCAAGCCGCGTGACCCAACTAGAAATGTTTCTACAATTATAATCTACCGCAACTTCAATTAAGAAAATTACCACCCTGAAGACTTTCTCGGCACAGCACCTATAATAGGCAACGCGGGAAGTGACATACTACAATGGAGCATCTATCACGAGCCGCCTGCTATATGAAATCAATCTCCAAAGAAAGAATTCAACAGCTTTCAGCTCACCATCTTCTCGCGTAGACAAGGCTTCGGCCAGCTCTTTGCATTGCGCGACCCGATTCATGATGACATCTTCTTTGCCCGCGCTAAGCCTACGACGTGCCTCATCAGCAGTCAGCAAAACGGCCATGATCCGTGACGTATTGGCTACCTTTTGTCCAATAAGCTGCTCATCTATGGAAAACAAACCGACAAACATTTCATAGTTAAATGCCCGCCAGGTGACAAAGACCCTGACGTACCCTACGGGACATGCAATCAGACATACGATCAACACACAACCCGTGGAGTGCTTTCTCCCTGTGCCAGTTAATTGATCAGTCGAGAAAAAACGAGGGAACATAAAGACCATGGGCACCCAATTAATGAAAGTGCATTATTGGACAATCTATGAGTGATGATTGAAAGCGGGTAGAGATATGGGAACAGACTTATCGAATGGGAAGTAAGTATCAATGAATGAATTAAGTATGCAAGAATGGGATATTCTCCCCGAACGAATACACGAGAGCGGCATGGTCATCCCCAAACGCACAACCTACCGCATCTGCAGCAGAAAGGAATTTTAGAAATCAACGCATTTGACAGTAAGAATAGAGGAAAGAAAAGAAGGACTGAAGCCGCAAAGAGGATGCTGCAGGAGACTTGATAGAACCAGAAGAAATGTGAAGCATCACGAAAGATATGGAGGCATTGGTCACTGGAATCGGAGCAGGCAATATAAAGCGGCTCTTGGTAATCGGGGCCAGTGCAATGACAATTGGTGTCACCGACAATCGATGGACTACGCATCCGGGAAAACTCCTGGCTCCACACCAACATGATATACAGCGTGTGTGATGCTGTTGATGTTGTTGATGTTGTTGATGTTGTTGATGTTGTTGATGTTGTGGTGGTGGTGGTGGTGGTGGTGGTGGTGGTGGTGGTGGTGGTGGTGGTGGTGGTGGTGGTGGTGGTGGTGGTGGTGATGATGATGATGATGATGATATAAAAGATGATACACACACATACTATAACTAGCACACACCAATATCTGATCTTTACAGTCTGCTCATACTGTAATCATAACAATATGCTGATCAAAAATGCCTCAGCACACATAAACAACTCATTTGTATACCCATTTTTAAGATTCTTCCTTTACAAATCAATTGCATGTCTTCAACTGGAACGATCATTTCTAACTCTTCGACGATGCTAGGAAGTAACAAAACAAGGAACTTCTAGCCAACAAAAATTTTGGCCATATAATTTTGGGAATTTTCTTCATGCATACACCCATGATAGCTGCCGACTCGTTTACCGAGTACGGCCGCACTAGTGGGTAGTGTACGCAATTGTTCCTCGCCGGTCGCTCGCCTGTGCTTCATTTAGTTCAACGTCATACGTGGCTTGCACAATACCACGCGGACTTTCCACATAGCCGGGACTAGTTGTTCCCGAGAGAGCCATTATTTTGACACATGTCAAGCTAATCCGATAATTTGGCGACATGGGTTGCCATTGCCATGTACCCGCAAAGCGGTACTTATTTGAACGACCCCGAAGTTGCCCCGGCGTGGACTCGAACCCGCTCGTTTCAGACTCCAGGCTCACACCCTAACCAACTGAGCTACCCGTCCGCATAGACACATCCATACACACTCACACACTCATACACACACACACGAACACACACACACACAAACACACACACAAACACACGCACACACACACGCACACACACGCACACACACAAACACACCCATGTATATATATAAACATTAGCCTCCTTTTCTATGCCCTGGTCTGTAGACACCTTTCCTCCTTTTCGAGATCACATGACTTGCAATAATGCTAATACAGCTTTTTCAGATTTTGCTATCCTCTATAGGGACAGCAGCACCTTGTGTATTACATCTAGGAGAGCATCTTTATAATGAAGGATTGTCCTGTTCCAATATATAGGACCAATCAGATTCCTTGAAACTATTAAACTAATATTGCATTATGTCGAGTTCGCTCTCAAAACGTCATGCGAGCGAATCACGATTATGTCGCCGCCATATGCTTATCTGATACTAGATGTAATGAATAACATGCACACATATAACATAAGTAATGATCAACTCTGCTGGTTCTCAATCTTGTCTAGAATAGTAGTACATGATAAATGGTACTATTCTAGAGAAGACTGAGAAACAACAGAATTCAATATTAGCAAACTAAGCGGCATGGAAGGTTGCTTGGACAGACTAGCAGCATGGATCATGTTTAAAGCAGGATCAAACATATCAAAACAAATAGCTTTACCGCCAAAACACCTAACTTCAACCAGCCAACACACACATTTGTTTCTCATGTTTTCTACACTGATCTTGTAGTCAACCCAAGTAACAAATAGAAGAACAACATACAGAGGAGTGCCACAGAGGCTTTGGCTTTGATTAGAACGCAAAAAAAAAAAAAAAACACAATAATAACAAAAACATTTGCACCAACCGTGCCCTCAACAAGCTGCAAGCGCTTTGAAGAGGGAGTAAAACATCAAAATCTTTGACGCATGTAACACCTCCTGTAACCCATGAAGCATGTACGTGGAGGGAGGCCATCCCAGTAGACTTGAAGAACTCGTTCGCCTTGAGTTTCTGCAAGGCATGGCTTCGAAGTTTCTCAAGGCACAAAAATACAGTCTCGACAGGCAGGTTTAGTCTTTGTGCATACTCAGTAGCTAACTCCTAGGAAAAGCAAAGGAAAGCTTACAGCCTACCCTAACAAAGACAATCAGCAGCAACCAAGGAACCAAACATATTCCCATGATACAAGTTATAATTCCTTGCTGAATTTGCATCCAGGGCAAAGTCACAGTATCATCTAGCATGCACAAGAATCAATAAAAAAAATAAAACAATTATACCTCAAAGTATCAATCTGTGAAACCAAAAATCTGAGGTACAAGGATTAACAATGCATCAAAGTAATATACTTAAAGACGGTCTCAATGATACTAGATCTAGTAAATCAATAGCCAAATTTAGGCTTTAATCAAATGACAAAAAGCCGGTTCACAAGTCTAACTGCTTGCTGGTGCTGAATGTACAAACCAACCAAATTTGTGTCCTGGGGGTGCCAGCCAATCTAGGCTGGCAAGGATTGAATTGCATGTTTTTACTGCTTTTCGCTTAGTCTCAAGGTTACTGCGGATTCTGACTTGAAATGCCTTTTTTGCTGTGCCTTAAAAACACTAGATGAAGCGCACTTTGATAACAGCACAGATTTCCATTAACACAGGCAAGGAATGAAACAGGCTGACTGAGTTGCACTCATTCATAGTTCCACCGAAAGACCATTTCAGAACGATTAAACCTTGACATAGAACAAAGAGCGCAGTTGATGTAAAAAGACGCTAACATTGAACAACTACATCCCTCAGAAACTTTTAAAAGCTTCAATTAAATCCTTGCTGTCTCATGAACATCAGCTGTGAGTCTGATTCAATAACTCTGAGTCTGAAAATGCTTTATTGATACACAAGAAGCTAAATACAACACAAACACTAGCACACATAATAATTAGCAGCTGTAAGGTTATGCACAAAAACTAGTACGTACTTGCAATTTTACACGAGAAGCACCATCTTGAGACGAATATGGAGGAAGCCACAACTTGACAAACTCTTTATTTAATTCATGTTTTATGACATGAAGATTCTCCTCTTCAAAATTATCAGCACCAAAATGGCTAGAATCAGATACACCTAATCCAGCAGCACTATCCATAGATTTACCTAATAACAGTTAAAACCCCTTCTATGAAGGGTCAAATCAGTTAACAACGCACAAATCTAAGATTGCTACACTTTAAATTCAAAGCATCCCGGTGCAATTTTGAATAGGCTAGGAATGCCAAACTAAAACCCATCCCAAGAAGTTTGAAACATGAATTTAACTTCTCAATACTAGGCACTTGGCAGTGAAGTCTGATTAGACTATCACACTGTAGGAGAAAAGAATTCATGAACTGGAACCATGGTCCAGCTCAAGGACCAAAATCAACCAGAAAACAATAATGCACTCTGGAGACCTTAAGCATAAAATGTCAGTAGTACAGTATTTTGGTGTAACACTGTTGTCGATTAAACTGAAGTTACCATTTTAACATTTTAAACTTTTTGAGTACTCTCATGGAGCGCATAGAAGTGCCTAACAGAAGTAATTTCTAAATAAGAACTTCTAATGGTTCCGGACATGGAGGCTTTTGCATATCGGGTGCTTATTGCATATTGCCCAACATCCGATGCAGCTTCCGCGTCAGGGGTTCATTGATTGTTGTTAGTTTCGGTTGGCTGTTGACGGAATGACTTCTCGAGATGCTGCGGGCGTCAGCACATGATGAATCAGGACGGCTGCGATTTAAGGTTAATACGCTTGCGCTGGGTGCCGCGTCATCAGCTACTGCTGCGATTCGAGTTCGTGACGTTGCGAAGTAACTTTCTGTTTCGGAGGGTTGATCGTATGCTTCCATCGATTATCGCTATGGTACTGGCGATTTGGTAGACAGTCCACCACGGTACCTGTCGCATTCCGCCGGAGAGGACTGGCCTACACAACAACACAACCAACAACAACAACACCAACAACAACAAAAACAAAAGAACAGCAGCTACAACAAACAATCTATTTCTCAATAAGTGCTTTTTAAAAACGTAATAAATCCCTACATGCCCAGACAAAACATTATAATAACGGTAGTCTGCTAGAGCTAGTCTCTAAGTACAGAGGCTGGAAGTAAAGCAAACGGCGTTGTATCCTCAAAGCTGCCAGCCAACTAGGAGAGCCTCCACGCGGCGGTCGGTGGCCAAGCAGGGTATGGTGACATATTTTTGTGGCTACCCTGTTTGGTGAATCTCCTAAAAAGGCCTAATCAGCACAGTACGACTTAGTCGTCCGCCAGATAGGTCTTTAGGAAGAGCGTCTCCTGGAAACAGCGGGCAGTGCGATTTCAGTTTCGGGTTTGCTGTACCACCGACCAGTCGTCCGAGCCTCCCTTTGAAGGCAGGTAACGAGCTCTTTAGCTCCTTGAGAGGTTCAACCTACGTCCGACCACTGGCCTCATTTGCTGGCACCGACGATTAAAGGTGGGAGCCAAATTTGGGGAAACCGTCTTTGATAGCCTGGATGTTTTTTGTCTTCGACTTTCTGAATATGTCTTCCAACCAATCATCCCAGTACATGGTGACGTTTTGCTAACAATTCTCAGCGCCATTGCTGGTGCTTCAACAAACTTAAACTTGTCTGGATTGAAAATCATTCCGTTTTCGCTGCATAGGGTGATGCATGAGAGCGTGTGCCAGAAAGGCGACGGTATGTCATTCCCCGACTGTAAGGAATCATCGATGAACCTTGTAATACGCGGAAAACCCGACACGAAGTCACAAAACCACTTCGTATACCCATAAATAGATGCTTGGAATCCCTGAAGGTCGAGATGGTAGCAATATCTACACCTTCTACAACTCTATTTTATGAATGGTAGAAGCGCAAGCCTCTGGAGATAAAACCTATTTAATGCGTCCATTTCGGTCTTTTTCTTACCTAGAGTTAGGACGCTCGCAATTTTGATTGAGGAGAGTCTTTGGTGTGTTTCCCGGCGAGTAACCTTGCTTTGATGCGAGACGCTTGTGGTACCGGCGAATAGTTGGGAAAAAACCATGTCATTGGAGTAAGAGATGACACATTCTCTGTTGCATGTGCAGTATCATCCACCAAAACGCAATCTATTGTTTAGGGCAGACTTCCGTTGATAGAGACCTCAATTCTGTGTAGGTCGTCGAGGCCTTGGGCCACATTTCGCAATGGTACTTAATCTGCGACCTGCCTGGGAGCTGCCTTCTCGTCCATACAACTTTTCTTAAATGAGAATTAGCATTGATAGATACTGGAAACTTTTTTGGAATCTGTTAGTTCTAAAAATGCACCTAGGTAATAGCTTCTCTGTATTATCGAGGCAACAAAAAACAGTATGAAGGACGACTTCTCAAGCAACTTACTGCATTTCAAAGCCTTAATGGGCTTTGCCTAAAGCCTATGCCACCAGAAATTAGTTTTGTTGAAAAAGTGCCTCAAGCAATTGGCTTTTGTTCATAGCGCTCTTACAAGATGAAAATCGCGTTAACGATTTCCACGATTTTCCTAAGAAGAGCGAAGATAAACGGTATGTCACTTCTGTTTTACGCAATTCCACTCATAGCGGTGCATACACTAACTACAAGATCTTTATTTTGGAAACGTACAAACAACTCTTCTCCTAACGATAATTTATAGGCCCTTTACCATCAGCTCTATTTGGGAGGCAATCCATTTGAAGTTTGCCACACAAGATTTTTCCCCAAAAGTAAAGCGGAACCGGAGTCTATCCTTGGTTGGATGATTACAAGACTTTTCGACAGGACATATAAGTTTAAATCTATAATAAAGTATCAGTAAGAAAAAGAGTGCATTGAAACCCTTCTAAGTTTTCTCTACTCATTATCAAACGCAGTAGCACAACAACTAAAAAAGATCCAAAAGCATCATATGCCTAATTAAAGCTTGAGCCCGCACTTAAATCTTCACGTGGTTTACGTTCACTGTTCTCTTATTTAGATTAATTGACATTATACTTATTATCTGGCGTCATTTACATATACACTTGAAGTAGATGCATTTATACTAATATCGGTAAGACCAGCGCCATATTCCTAAAAGGTTTTCGGAGCACTAAGGTCACTCACCACTTACAGGCAAACTTCTTAAGGCACAATGTTCTACTACTGTCAGAGACCACATGCTGCCCTGTGACACCAACTGCTACTTTCTCAAAATTCAAGAACATAGTCAAAGATACCTTTGATAGACGTTTGAAGGTCTGAACGCTTACATGTAAAAATTGCCCTACCATTAACATTCAGGGCCAATACCTTCCTTTGAGATTATTTGGTTGATTTTTATTAATTTTCCTTGGTGCTTTTTGTATTGATACATTTTACTAGAATTCATTTGAAACAACGTTAACTATTTTCTGTTTGTATTGTATACCGTCAACTCATCCTGCGAGCCAATCGTAAAACTAGAACATTCATGCTACCAAAACGAAGAAATCTAGGAGGATCCGGTGTCCGCGTTTTCTGCACTATTAGGCCAGCCTAATACTTAGATTTTTTTAAAATTAGCCATGCACCTTAAAATCTGGTGCACCTTTTTTGCAATACTTGCATCGCGCTCCGTCATCTCTACATCCACGCATGGACGATTTTGGTGCAACAATTATTTGCAAAGAAGCACTTCCATTTCCAGCTCTGGCTATAATATTGCCAATAAAAAGAATTAGTTAAATCAATTCATTGACATCACTTCATCCCCATACATTCGACAAACCAGTGAACCATGTTCAAGTTTTGAAGCGCAGAACGTTGCTTGAGAAGTCGTTGTTCATACTTGTTTTTTGTTGCCAAGCTATTACTTAGGGACATTTTTAGAACTAAGAGGATTCCAAAAAATAAATTTGGACTAGGAGGATTCCAAAAAAAAAATCCAGTATCTATCAATGCTAATTCAAATTTTCGAACATTGTATTAACTAGCATGCAGCCCCCAGGCTGGTAGCAGATTAAGTCCCATTGCGAAATGCGGTCCAGGGACAAGACGACCTAATGACGGAAGTCTGCGCCATACAACAAATCGCTTTTGGGCGGATGATACTGTATAGAGTCTAACAACATCACAATCTACTCGTACAGCACGATGATTCTGCTCCCCAGTAAGAGCAATCCTGATGTTACTTCTTGAGGATCCGATGTACCTACGTGAATTGCGAAATGGGGCGGTATTACTGCACCCACAGGACACTTAATACAAAGAAAAAAGAACATGTCAGAAGTGTATTTGGTAATTTATTTGGCTGAATTGATTTTCTTGCCTTCTTTGTGCTTTTGCGCCTATGATCACGAAAACTTGCGTTTTTAAAACTCCTGCGTGGATCTGGGTTCGGTTTCCATAAGCCCGGTTTTGATAACGCCTTCGTGCCAGGCTAGGGCGTTAGAATCAGAATTGACTAAGCATACAAAGCTCATGGGCTGCTTCTTATTATTAACAATATGCCCGTGCCTTATTCATCAAATTTCAGGTTTGAGATGCATACGCTGTTGACGAAAATGGTTTTGTTTTTGCTTTTGCGAAAACGTATGTTGAAATACATCGTCTTGGTCGTGTTCTTCTTCGTGGTCGTCTTCTTCTTCTTTTTCCTCTTCTTCTTCTGCGGTCTCGTTAGCGGTGTAGCTTCCAATGTGATTAGCGAAGCCATACTTTACGATATTGTCCTATGACGCGTAGACCAAAGAAAACATGCCCAAACAAAATTTACGTTGCGCTTGTCATGCAATTATTCAGTGCAGATCTATGCGAAAACGTGTGTGATTAGCATCGCGTAGATGCTTGCCAATAGTTGGCAAAGGGGAGACCAAAAAAGGTTTTGTGTTACAGCTAGACTTGTATTTAAAGAAATGTAATAATAATAGTAGTAATACTAATTTTTTTTTCTCAAACATCGTGATTTATATCTCGAGTGCTCAGAACTAAAAATTCGTTTCCACATGCACAGCTGGTTTGTGACTCTCAACGCAGACATGGCAAATCAGACGACAAAGTTGCCTCCAAGTCATAATTTTCGGGTCTTCCCGAGGCTTGTCTCTGCAAGCGATGGGATCCCCACTTGGTCCACTGATGGCTAATGCTTTTATGAGATCAGTTGAAGAGAAGCTGCTTGCGGAAAAG
>QQSS02051657.1:0-18195 GCA_003687565.2 Craspedacusta sowerbii
TATATATATATATATATATATATATACATATATATATATATATATATATATATATATATATATATATATATATGTACAGTCTTAAGTTACTTACTTATTCACTCATTTTGAGCATCCATTCCTCTCCTTGAACAGAAACAAGAGCAGGAATTTCAAACTATAATTAGTGCACCAAGTTAACCGTATCTCAATTACGCACTTATTTAAGCATTTTCAGATCTCATATTTTGTAAATAGAATCAAGTCAATGTGCCCACTCCTTTCGTTGAAAGATTTACTTATACTCCCCTCGATTCCATTTCCGGGCAATAAAAATATATACTTGTTGGAATTCAAGGCTTCATGCTAGGTTTTTGACCAAACGCTTAAATCCAGCACCCAATTTAAAAATTAAGTTTGAACCTGGCCAAGTTAAGAAATTCACCAGTTCCTCTATTCCACCAACGCCAGACGCATTTCGCCCTATGCGGGGCTCATCAGTGACGTGCATGGGAATCGAATCCGGGTCGCCAGAGCTCGGTGCTCTAGGCAACACCAAACTTTACATTTAAGTTTGATCAAAATTCCTTGTATCCTAATAAAGTTTGGGAGCCTGGTAAGGAACTGGTAGCACGCAATTTCATATGACTGCAAGCAACGAAAAATCTAAAGAGCTGCTGCACTTCCTCATTCCCTAGATGGCTGTCATGGAGTAAGATGTCGAACGAAGACGCCTATATGTATGCTACACACAGAGCATCTCCAAAGCCTGGTGACGTGTTGTTGCCGCCATTCGGGATCTGCGAAGTGATCGAACTGAACAAGGACGTGAAGACCACCCTGCTGAACAAGTACAAGTTCGTCTGCGAGATATCACAACACGTGCTGTACCAATACGTGCTGATCGTCATGTGGTGTCTCTTCATACTCGGTACGTCCAGACTCGGTATCATTTCTAGCTAGGTTTTAGGTGTCTTGCCTATAATTTTTGGCTTTAAGCTCAGTCTATTCTGTATGAGATTTGTATGCAGTTCTTCTTGTTGCTGCTGTTGCCGTTTTTGATCGCTTCGGTTTTTCTATCTTTTCGCTGTTACCGTTTTGAAAGTGAAATCAGTCATCCAACGCCCTGAAATTATTCGAAATTATCTCGCACGTTCTCTTTGTCATTTGCTTCGTTTCTATTCGGTGAGCCACTAATGCCTTCTTCATAAACGTCTCTACACTTAAAAGATTTACTTTCGGTGCACTCGCACAAGTAACGTTTATTGGCATCTTCGAAGGTAAGTTCGAGTAAGGAAAGCCTAACTTTGATGGGATGAGGGTGCCTGGGTATTGCTGTTTATCCTCTTAACATTTTCCGCTCCTTTTCAGGCATGTGTATCAGCATCCTTGGATTCGTCATGCGGCTGGTGGACCACGCAATCACTGTCACGTGCTTTCTGACCCAGGGCCACGACGCCAAGAGGGTATACCAGACACTGTCGCTGAGGGAATGCGAGTATCTGGAGTTCATTCGCCGAAAGAACATGCCGGTCTATGCGGAATTGATCAGGAAGATCAAGAGCGACCGGATCGATGGCCGCATCCCGAATGGTCACTACATGGCGAACGTCGACCACCCGTACGCAGACAGCCAAAAGTTGCTGAAGGAAGCTACAAATCTGTGACTTCGAGCAGCACTAGTCGAGCGAACTCCTTTTATTGCCTCGACCTTTAAAAGTTGTAATTGTTTTTTTTTTTGTGCCAGCCACCGGGGTTGGTCAACATAAGCGTGTGTGCATAGCTTTTGCAGTGGACTGCAGGTGAAGAGGTTACGCATTCGTTTCTAGTCTGGCATTGAACTTTGTTCTTTATTTATGTTCTGCTAACCAACCTGCTGAAAATTTTCTTTTTAACGACGTTAAGTGATTAAAATTTGTGGATATGTTTTAAAGTTGAGTTTTATTCCAGTTGATATGTTGAAATAGAGTTTCGTTCCTGTTATTCGCAAACTAGACTTTGTGTTTTGACTTTCTCACGTCGTCAGGTTTTACGGTATTTATTTGCTTGTAGGACACATACGCATGCACGCACACACACAAACACACACGCGCGCGCGCATATGGACCCGTCGGGCAATGCTACTTTACTGAGCGGCCAGCAAAAACAAAGAATTTTACTTGTGCCCTTGTCAGGTCCACAGCAGTCTGAAAGACGATGTGAAAACTTCGTCGCCCTGAATTTTCAGAGACTACAAGAATAAATTATTAAACAACGAATAGCAACAAATGCCATCAGTTTTTTCACACTAATGGACTGCTTGTGGGCTTTTAAGTAACTCAGCTATAGTGACTAGGGAGGGCCAAAGGAAATCCAAACGTCACTCCTAGGGAAAGTTCTAACATGCAGGTACCGAGCATGGAAAGGCATCGGCAACATAGGACAACCTCAACACCATAACCCTTACTTCTCTCCAAGCGTGAAATGTGGGCTAGGACACGCAACATTTCGGTTCCTTATTATATTTACCGTAAGTAGGTAAATAGGTAGTAGTGTTTAAGAAAAGGGAAAAGGCTGCAGTTTGCTACCTTGATTATCGCAACTGATTGCAAGGACACAATCATGAATATACAAATGTGGGAGGAGTAGGCTCTTGATAGCAGAAAACGTCGACTCCGCATGTAGCTCCTATGAAATCGGACAAATTATGACCATTCTGCCACTCGCACACGCATTCTCCGCACGTCGGTAAGACTTTTCGAATGGTGGCAATAATGGCTCTTTCAGAGCCTTTGCAACAGCAAAATAGAAATAATATTCTTGAGAAACGTCAGCTCTGAGTGCGCAGCTTTCAAGTCTGCAGGCCGGCCTAGAGCCACTTGTCCCAGTTTCATGTATTTTTTCTAGTGAAGATCAATAACAGCAGCAACAGCTTCAAATAATTGAGTACTGAGCTAGACAGTCTCGGCAAAAGCTTGAAAACGAAGAGGTATCTTGGATAAGGACTTAAAAAAAAACAACGGTAGAAGTCAAATAAAACGCTTGATGTCTCACGGACTGACCCTAGTATGATCTTTAAGACAGGAAATCAAACAAACAAACAAACAAATACAGGCCGTTGTTCGTCTGGAGGCGGAGGTTGACCGGCGTCATGCGCAGCTGAAGTTGGCTAGCGGTAGCAATCGAGGTACTTAGGGCACTACCGACCACCGGCACCCATTCCGCGCTTGCCTGTTATAGGATTGTCCGCACCGCTCGTGTCAGACTTGGGATTCTGCACGGTCTCGTCTATGGACAGTATGAGGCAGGCAGCCTCAGAGGCAGCCGTAAGAGCGTTGATCTTTACAACGGCCGGCTCCCAAACGAACGCTGCGAAGTTATCCGCAATGTCTTCGCTGTTTATGTCTACTCCGAACCACTTGCCGTCTAAAAATAAGCAAGCACGCAAGTCAGCAATTTACTATTTAAAAAAACTGACCAACATAGCTTGGATTTACGACGGAACGTAAGAATAGAGTGTAGTCGATGAAGAGCCTTTTCTAAACCACAACGAAAGATAATAAGCAAGGCAATACAAAAGCAAAGCGAAGGATATCTGCGAAGAATGTATACCTCCTTACACGTTACGCATATAAAGACGCATAATAGAACATGACGGGTATAAATATTTCAAGATTCAAGAATTTATTTTTCCCATCAACAAGAAGAAAGCACCATCATACATAAATGCCATACAGATGGGACGGAGGGCTCTTCATAGCAATCCTAATTGGAATTGAAGAGCCCCCGCCCCCACCCTTCTGTATTGGTACAAATTATTTTGATAACGAACAAAATAAAGAAGTAAGAAATAAGCACCACGCACAATATGAACAATAGCAAGTAAATAAGAACGTGCAATATAATCCACAGTTGGATAAATGTAGATGCCACGTAATGCAATGCAATCTAATGTAATGAAATGTGTTGTGGGATAGTGCGCTGCGGGAAAGAACAAACACAACAGATCGGACAGGCGGACGACAACTTCGACTCACCAGACGCGTGCTTCTGTCGGAGCTTATTAAGGATACTCGTGGAGTCAAATCCTGCATTGTCGCAGAGCTGCCGGGGAATCACCTCCAGCGCTTTGGCGAAAGCAGCTATGATTAACTGCTCCTTGCCAGCTATCGTTCGCGAATATTCTCGCAAATGTTTGCTCAGCTCCATTTCAATGGCGCCGCCTCCAGCGACCACGGCATCGTTCTGAGACAGAGAATGCACACAGGTCAACTACATCAGTAGCATATAGCCATGATTCAGTGAGAACGGAAAGGATCGGCAGCGAAACACGCAGCAAATCTATTCTGCAGCACAAACTACTCTCACTTAATAACAGATCATATTTGACAGCTTAGAAACACTTTCAAGTCGATCTCAAGCTACTCAACCCCATTAATTGAGTACAATGATCAATTCGAATATCTTAAGGTGCTACAATTCAATCTCTTCAAACTACAAAAGGATAGCTGCGAATGGGGCAGGTCTCTAAAGCAAGTTTGTTACTTTACAACCGGAACCAAGTTCAAACGCTCCAACACAAAGTACCGCACGAGTGAATTCGCAGAGAGTAGTGCTCACCTTCATAGCTCTTCGCACAATCATTATGGCATCATGCAGAGACCTCTCGGTTTCTTCGATGAATTGCTCAGCGCCACCTCTTAAGATTAGTGTGACAGTCTTCGCGTTCGGGCAACCCCGGAATAAGTTATATCTATAAGAGAACGCAGTTCGACTAGTACTCGCGAGAAACTTCACAGTCCGCAAGCGGGCTAGTTTTGCATAGTGGGTTTTTCATGCAGTGCTCGACGACTTGTAGAAACGCACTTCGTAGCGACGCGGCACACTGATACATGAATCTATCTAGGGTGACGCCTAACCAATCGGCATACCCCGCCCACTATCGTAGAGGTAAAAGATGACGTTGACGCGTACGGATGATCACGGCACCATTTAGGTGCAATCCATCACAGGGCAATTTAAGGCAAAAGCCCAAGTTCACTTCACAAAATGAGTCTCGATAAAAAAAAATAAAAAGCTTACGGACAAAGCTAGTTCTCGATTTAAATAGTAAGAATAAAACTATTACCAGCGCCACTCGCATTAAGCATAACCACTTGCCCTAAAACGTATAAAGGCCCCATAAAAACTCGGGTCCTACGCCCCGTACTAACTTTGATCATAAGCCCCATAGTCACTTTGATGCCGGGCCCCGAAAATGACCGATCCGCCCCTACTGATGATACCGAACGCAAGGAAAATTAGGAAAAGAGAAAATTTGCTTATGCTTGGCGAAAGCGCCAACACCAACAGATAAAAGACGACGAAAAAATCAAACAAAGCCGCGAAGCACAGCGGACGGCCATTGCGGTCGTTTTCTGCTAACCTAAATATTTCAAAACATATGCCAAGTCGAGAATCCACAGGAACTTTCTTACACGATACCTATTATGGAGAGCAAATTTTTAAATTTTCCACTGTAAAAGGAAGAGCATTTCCTTAGGTAAAACCACTCCAGCCAAACATGTTATCATTTAGCAAGCTTCGCAATGGCCTACCTTTCACCCCCTATTTGCACTTCTTCGAAGTCGTCGCATACTCCCAGAACGTCATCTGTAAGTGACTGGACGCTCGTCTGAATGGAGCCACCGCAAGCTTTCATAGTTCGCTTAAGGTCTTCCTCCACAACTCGACCAGCACAGAAGACGTCGCGATCCGCGAAGTATTGCGTGGCCACGTCTCCGATAGGAAGCTTGGAAAGAACGACCTTGGCACCACTCTTGACGATCTTGTCTAGCTTGTCGTAGAGAATACTCCACTCCGCGTCAACAATCTTCTGATATTCCTGAAGAATACACAACATCCTCTAAGCGCGGTGCAAACTTTGGAGTTAACCGTGTCAATCTAAAGCGCATCTTTGTTAAAAAAGCTATTTTATATGCAGAGAGATCCTGCACCAAAGGCTTTTAAACCAGTGCTCTAGCCAAGCAAAGGCCATTGAAACTGCATCAGGGCAGGCGACTTACAAATTACCTCAACACTGTTCACCCGAACTTCAGCGTTGTCTTTCTCAGCTTTCAGCTCCAGCTCAACGTTCAGTAAAGCGATTCTCGGCTTGCTATACTTCTTCGGCTGCATTTCAAAACCAGCGTAAGAGAAGGTCTTCTTGAAAGCGACTCCAAGAACCAGCTGTGAATCCTGGGCATAGAACGCATGGGAGTACAAGAACATTTTCTTTTATATTACAAAAAAAAAATGCTTATTGGCGAACACAAACAAACAAAACGAAGGTCTAAATCAAAGGAAACTGAAAAATACCCCCGGCAGCAAAACTAAGTACGGTTGACGAGGAAAACTACGTCGGACCGGTGCGCTTGTGGCTTATTTAGAGTCCACCTCTCGAAAAAAAAGATTGATACCTCTAGGGAGCCTCCTTGCACTTTTTTCACTCCAATCATGTTGAGGGGCAGCAGTTCGTCCAAATGCGCAACAGCTTCCACCACCATTTTGCCGAAAAACTCCTTGTGCCTCGCAACGAGCTTGGAGGATAAAGCCGTTTCCGCGCACCTTTGCAGAAGTTTCTTCATTTCGCTGTAATCGCAAATGAAAGGCAGCTTAGAGCATAGGTTCTATATAAGGAAAGAACTGCATGTGCTTCTACAAAGCCACGTCTCTTTTCTCCCATTTCCTACAGTAGAACAGCTAATCCACGCTTATATTTAATCGCACAAGCAGCATACAAGTTTTGATAAAGCACAATCTCATTTCAGTCGTTAAACTTTCAGGCGCACACAACTTCATGCGTCAGTTAGCAAAATGCAACGAAAAACTGAACAGAGGATTCGTACCCAGTATCGTCTCGCTTTATGTGTACAGCTAATTCGGCGATCTTCTGCAGCGCCTGAAGACAACAACTCGTAGATGACATTAACCAACGCCTATCAGATGCATCGCATGCATACCTAAATGCTCAGCAAGGCTAAATGATTTCACATCAACCCGTACCTACTAAACGCATATCAAATGCATACCTAAATGCTCAATGAAGCTAAACTACTTTTCAATATTAACACATGCCTTCTACATGTATACCTACAATGCTCAACCTTTGAAGATTTACTTGCCATGCATCAAATAGATAGAGGTCATTAACAAAAAATCACTCAGCAAAGGACAACCTTGTGGTATGGGCATATTATTATCAAATATGCTACCGAAAGGAAATACGACAACTTATATGAAGCGATTATCCTATAGATTATATATTTACATTTGGGAAGCCAGCCTCGTCAGCTGAGTCACTCAAAGTGCATTCGAGGTTCTAACGAAGAGTTCTTAACAGTTAACTTGATATGTTAGAGATCTGGTGACGAAGAACGACAAACCTAGACAATGCTTTGTTTGAAGGTGCAAACAAATCTTGTTTGAAGGTGCAAACAAATCAGGTACTACACTATTGCAAGAAAGCGTGAAACTTTGCCCTTGACTCTCCATTCATGTGTGGCAATATAACCCGATGCATGGCCATTTGCATTGATGCTGCCAGAACCCAACTGAATCGCACACTACTATAGACGTCTCACGTGACAGTGCTAATCAATAAATAGATTCAGTAGAAATTTGTAGGTCCAAATGAATTACCAATCTAATCCTTCACTAATCAAACGAAGACGTACTACATCAGAGGCAGACAAAACCAAGATTCTCAGGTAGATGGCGTAACAATGCTGTCCATGCTAGAGTCTTACTAGATTGGTAGCCTTTCTGTAACCTTTAATAAGCACTTGCGGATGCACATCTTCTTCCACCAGACTCTTGATCTGTGTCAACAATTCCACAGCCAGAAGTACAACACTAGTTGTCCCATCACCAACCTTAAACAATAAAATGTCAAGAATGAAGTAACACAACTTTCCATTCATATTGTGATACCATTCATTTAATATTCATTATCCCTTTTACCTCTTTACATTGAACTCTTTCTTACATAACAACATATTCATTAGGTCACAGAGCTGTAAGGCAATCAAACGCATATGTTAAGATATACTATTGGCAGCTTCTATGGCATTTTTACTCAACAGCCAATTAGTCGAGGAAGCGCTTGTGTGGGCGCAACAAGCAAATACATAATAACCAACCTCAGCATCTTGAGATTTAGCTATGTCTACCAAGGCTCTAGCAGCGGGATGCACAACATCTAACTGCTTGACAATAGTTGCTCCATCATTGGATATGGTTGTGGAACCTACAAAAGTGCAAATTTTTTTCTCGTCACAATGTTACAAAACACTATTATCCTACTACTAACATGTAACAGCAAATCGGAAGCATTAACTTTTACACAAACAAGATATAAATTTCCATGAAGAAAAGCTATGCAAATTCATATACACAGATTCAGTCACAAGCGACCAGCAACAAAAGCTGATAATCTATTCCCTGAGCACAGGAATGCACTCAAGTCGATAGATACTGAACTTTCCTGGACTTTAGTCTGCCTTTGGCAATGTTACAAACACAGTCCATTTGTATAAGTGCACATACACATGACTCGGAGCCAGTTGGCCGATGTGATCATACAGTTGAACATATTTACAAGCACAAACATTCCCCAGTGGGGCTAATATAGTCAGTCGTCGTTCTACTTAAACGTAGCTGCATTACGAAAGTAAGGGTAGTATCAATATAGTTGCGTGTGCACTTTAGCAAGATTTAGGAAAGTGCAGATCTAAATAATCTTCTCAACTATAAATCATCTTCTGTATCTAGGTCGGCTATAATAGCATACCTCCTTCTCCAACAATGAGCTTGTCCATACCACGTGGCCCGAGAGTGCTTCGGATAGCATCTGCAATGACCTCACACGCATTTATGTTGCTAATTAGCTGAGGAATTCCTTGGGAAGATTCTGTCCCGTCTTTGAGCAGAATGATTTGCGGCTGCTGCAGAAAGCGGAATTTGATGAAAGCATTGCATGTGACACATGTTATACCAGCACCAACCAAGGAAATAGTGCTTGCACAAAGTTAACTCCACAATGACAGATTCTTAATGGCATCAATCAGACTGAAACAACTTGCAATATGATGAAAGAAAGAAAAAAATGAAGAAAGAATGGGAAGCTGAGTGACAGAGACTAGTGACTCAAGAAAATGAGGACCATTACCAAACATGGCTGTTCCACCGCAAATATGTTGTGCTTAGTGCTCAATAATACAGGAGTATATTGCAAGTTTCCATAACATTTTAGATAGGTCAGAAGAGGACAAGACCAAATCATATAGACCTATAACAAACTAAAAACAAAAGAATTCACAAAGAGACCCATGCATTCCAGGATAGAACTAGTCCTAAATTAAGCACTGGGAATAGCATCTGATGTGGTGCTGAGTTTCTATATCATGGATGATAGGCTGGTGGCAAAATCTATGTAATATCCCAGTGTAAGAGGGTTGAATGTTATGGCTGAAAAGATTTCTGTCCTTACAGGAAAGATTACAGGATTGCTCACAAAGCAAAACTTGGCATGTTTACTGCGTCTTAAGCGCACGCATCTGCATTTAATTGCAGCAAATGTTTCAGGTCGCAAACCAAAGTCTTTTTTGCGGAGGAAATTTATTTTAACTTCCACATGTTAATTTTAACAAGCAGTCACTGTTTGCCCTATGTTTTGAATATATTTTGATTTCCGGATAACCAACAAGTGCCGTGGGCTGGCATGATTTGCAAGTTGGAGAGGATTATTTATTTTGGGATTTGAACTGAGCATGTCCTGACGTTTATCACAGAGAGTACTTTGTATGGTTATACATCTAAAATACACAGCATTCTGCATGATATTTGATCATACAGAATTAGGCATTGAAATCAAATGAACTTTGTGACTCTTCCTAGGACTGAGATTTCATAAAACCAAGTTGAAGGTAAGGCAATCGATTTATTGATGTAAATAATAGATTTTTCATATAATTTAAAGCATTCAGATGATAAGTATGCACAGTGATTCGAATTTCTTATTAGCGTCGATCACACCCACTTTCTCACTCTCAAAAGGATCAAATTTTAGTAAATAATTGCAAGCATTTCTTTCTGATTGCCTATGCAGAAAGCATTCCAGATGGGTGACTTGAAAAATTTGCACAACAAATAAGAAAGTTGTAGCAAGAAAACAAAGGATAAGTTCAACATCGACGACACATGCTTTTGGATATGCACTGAAATCATTTCGCCTTTATTGTCTACCAAGAAACTACAGGAACTTCCTTATAAGTGCTTGTTATGAGTGATTCGTATGCCATTAAAATTATTTTTTTAAGGCTATTCTATTGAGGAAATTCAGTCCCAGGTTGACGAATGTACATGTTGAATTTTATTTCACATACATATATAAACGCCCTAATTGTATTTCCAGTAAAATAAAGCCAATAACAAAATACGTATGCAAAAAGACCTAATAATCAGCGTTAAAGTTAATTTTGCAATTAAAAATTAAACTGGGCAATAGCTTGCTAGGATTACCAGAGCAGGAAGCAAAGACATAATACTAACCATTCGAAATCCTCCCGCTCGTGGCGCTGCCATTTTATGTTCGGGAATATTCTAAGTGCTGAGACAGCATTTTCATGGATGCGGTAGCACGGTTATATGGGTTTGACAATGATTGATACTGACGGTCGTCTGCGAAGAATGTAGGACAATACTCTATAGACTATGGAAGTGCAAGAAATACAGTTTTAAATACATACAAGAGTACGCCACATCTAATTTGGTTGCAAAATTGGAGTTGTTGGATCGAAAAAAGTTTCCTTTTCTGTATCTCTGTACCCATAACTTGATCTACGGTGATACGAAGGCGCGACATAATTTATGCCTTCAATGTTTAATGAAATTGAGGCAATCTTCAGCGAGATTGGACAGAAAAAGAGGAAAAATATAATCTGCGGGTGTATTTAAAAGCATCACGATATGGATGTTGCAGATTGTATGAACTCGTTTATGCTTAGAACCAAAAGCCCGTTTGGCAAGGAAAGCAAATTCACTATGATCATGAGAGATTTTAACATTAATTTTTGTAATTATGATGATTGCCGTGATACAGGGAACTTTTATGACAACCCATCATGCAGCTTTTTTCAGCAACACGTTTTGCAACATTCCCACGTTACTCTTTGCTCTCAAACAATAATAGATAATATAGTCACAAATAATACAAAATACGGGTCTACAAGCGGGAACCTGACTTGCAAGATATCGGATCATTTTCTCCAATTCAGTCTCTTTACTGATTATGGTCTTAAAAAATTAAGCGATGAACGTGCAGAAAAATCCATGGATCACTCGTTGCTTGCTTATATCAATGTGTAAAAGAAATCTCATCTATAGACGATTCCTAAATGCCATCAATCTTGCTCCGAAAGAAGACATACTTACACGCTACAAAAAATATCGGAATTTAATTATCCATCTTTTGAGAAAAAGCAAAATCGTGCATTTTTGTGACTAATTCCAACAAAATAGCGCTAAGGCAAAAACCTTGGGATGGGTTTCGGTCCATAATCCAAACTTCACTGAGAAAATCGCAGTTCCCCCTAGCAGAATAACATCAAATGGCCACGATGTTTCAAGCCAAAACAACATAGCGTGTTCAAAAGAACAAGTGTCTTTAGTTAACATTTTGCATCAATCGGTAAGAAACTCGAGAGCCAAGTATAAACTGCAAGGCATGACTTTAGTTATTACTTAAAAAGCAATATAATAAATAGTAATTTTCCCGCTGACACTACTGCAGACGAAGTATCCAAAATCAGTGACGGCATCCAAACTTCATGAGCATCCGCGCCAAACAGCAATACTCCGCAATCATTAAAAGTGGGTTGTACTGTGATTTCGCACCCACTATCTCTTATTATCAGTCGTTTATTTTCGCAAGCTTGCTTTCCATCCTGTCTTAAGTTAGCGAAGGTCATTCCAGTCTATAAGTCTGCTGCAAAGTATTTATGCTCTAATTACCTTCTTATTTCTTTACTTTCAAATGTCAGTAAAGTTTTTGAGAAAGCAATGCACTGTCGGCTATACACGTACCTAGAAAATTAAATTTTAATTACAGTTTGGGTTCCGGCGATAGCACTCAACGAGTCACGCCTTTGTCATTATGATTGAGCAAATCAAGTCTAACCTAGATACCGGCAAATTTGCTGCAGGCGTGTTCCTTGAATAACAAAAATGCCTCCGACACCGTGAATCACAACAGTCTTCTAAATTAACAAGAATATTATGGAATTCGAGGTCGCGTAAACTGCTGGCTTGCTTCCTTGCTAAAAGACCGAAAACAGTTCATGACGATTGACTCGACAGATTCTTCAACTAATGATGTAGAGTATGGCGTTCCACATAGCTTTGTGGTTTCACCCTTGTTGTGCTTGCTGTATATAAATGACCTGCGACACTGCCCTTTGTGGTAGGCTCGATCGTGTGGTAGACACTCCTCGTGAAAAACTTCCCAGCAGACGAAAGAGGTCGTGCAGTTGCTGGCAAGTGATCCAAAATGATTCGGCAAAATAGGTTAGCCACAAAAATTTGAAACATAGCCTGCTAGATCACCGGCCACCGCCTGGCTGCTCCCCTAGCTGGTCGGCTTGACAAAGTGAGCAACACTATATCCTTTGTATTACAGTTTTCTTAGAAAAAGCAAAATCAGAGTAAGCAAGAGTGACATCTTTTGAATTTGAAATTTTAAAACATCAGCGCACTATTTCAAAGTAATTCTCATACTCTTTGAGAATGAAAGTATCTATAATCGAGACGCATCCAGGTCCTATAATCCCAAGATACAAAAGGCATCAACAATCGCTGAGGGAAAGTCCAGCCAGCTGTTTTGTCAAGGCATGCATGCAGATGCGTTTTAAGAAGCTATATGTGAAAGTACTTTGCAGGACTTGATCTCAAAGATGTTAATGCCACTAAGGTATATGAAAATTTGCCTCTACATGGTGTCAACACAGGTGACTATTTAGAACGTACAAAAATGAGAAATCCGTAAACAGGATTAAGATTGCAGATTGGTAGATTAAAAAATGTAGAATTGGCTGGATTTATGGCCGTATAGAAGCTTAATGGAATGCTTAAAACTGTTAATTTTTTCTACACTATAATCAAATATTAAAAGAAACAACATATAGCATTATGTGTTCGTCATTTGGCTGTGGAAAAAACAGAATGAGCTCCGGAACTACTCTCAGGTGATAATTAAAAACTATTTTGATTACATCTATTCCATTAGTCACACCATCATGTAAAACAGCATATTTATGCGGCGGCCATGGTTTTGCAAAAATTTCCTTGTCATAAAAATTGAACCTCCTCAACATCTTCATGACCAGATTTAGATTCAAGGCCACTCTTTGTAATGGGGTATGACACGTACTGATTTTATCATTGCTGATTAATCACTTAACAATAGAAGAAATCCATTTCAAAACTTGGCCATTTGAGGACAACACAGACATCACAGCTTATGGTTACTAAGGAAGACCTATACAAGCATTCTAAAAAACATCCGAATTTGAGTATAAAATCCTTCTTGAATGGATTTTTGAAGTTTTTTTTTAGAGATACATGGAAAGGGTACACTAACATTCAAGCGACAATATATAGGAAAATGAATATACAATTTCGGAATAATAATAGTGGTTGTATTACAATTGACGTTGAAAAAATATGCAACAGAAAAAAGACTTTACTTTATGAAACTCTATTTTTCACAAGGTAGTTAGCATATCCCACTTCCATACTAGTTTGCCATGAAGAACGCAGAGGTTAAACATCGAACCGAACAAGCTGAAATGTTCTTTAAATGGGTAGTGCTTGCCTTGCTGCATCGCGAGATTGACGAGCATCCAGAAAGATTCTCCAAATTTCGTGACTTTTCCGAGAAGTATGATTGGTCTTGGCTGAAATTTCTCGAGCCGTTAAACAAATTAACGTCCTCGAGAGAATCAACACAGACATTATAAATTTATTAGCAAGAAGTTCTACAAGGCCATTAGAGTTCCCTCAAAATCCTCTTGGGCTCGTTGAAGAGGATAGATGAAACTCTCGCTGTAGAATGTTTGCTGTTCACCTCCACGTCACTTTTGAACTTACCATACTTACAAACTTGTGCGCTTATATACTCAACATAGAAACTAACCAAATAACCCACTCAAGTTACAAGCGAATTATGTGCACTATTAAATATGGCTCAGCAATAGAAAACTGATTAATAAAGCAAACAGAAAGCAACGCACAATTAACTAATTTCAGAAGGAAGTTCCTTGAAGGAAGTTCCTTTGGGTCGTTCGTGACATCAATCGATGTTCGAGTAAACCTGATATATTTGCTCTCTATTCATGATCTCGATTGCTTATGCAATTGCTAACAATGGAGGAAACATCGGTAAAGGTTCGGCGTCAATCGACTATGATGCACGCTCTTACCGCTAGGGATGCTTGCGACTATTTGTAAAGACAATTTAAAGGGCCACTTACCACGTCTGTGGATTTCGAAAGCATGCTGCGAAGGATGGATGACGGGAATGAAAAATGGAAAATACATGAACAAACTTTCGGATTTTTTAGTTAGCAAGCTTGCATATGGCGAAATTAAAAACACTTTTCATTTTGCATAGTTAAAGATTATCTAGAAGTGCTTTCTAGATAATGTCACTGTCATCTACCGCAGAGAATTCACACAATAATACACAAAATTTAAGGATCGTTGCAATACAAGGACCGGCAGATAGAATATGCAATTTGAGGTTAACTTTGCCTCCGCTTATACCAAGCGTATTCCGCTACTATTTAGTGGGAGAGATCTGCAACGATAGAGACCAACGCAGGTTCGCTTAAAAGCCAGATCATTCTTCCAAATAAAAAACATTGCACATGCATTTGCCACATTACAAAAAATCATTAAATGAAGGTGATTATAAGCAGCAAATTTTCCCGAAAGCAGTTGCACGCTAAAAAATTGACATGTTGACTTTTATTCAGTAAGACGCTGAATAGTCCCATAGAGTTTCCCGGAGAGGGTCATGAGAAGATTGACCATTACGGAACAAAAAATAAACAATTTCTCAGTAGTACCTCAGGAGTGTTCTGGATCCACCAAGTTCCGATGACTGGCTTTCTGGTAGAATATGTCCTTTGTGCTGGATTCATGCGTGGGGTCAATATCGAGGTGGACTAATAATCAGACGAATAATAGGTGGACGAATAATCAGACTAATAATAAGCTGACGAATCGTCATAGCATGGCCGCAAACATTTAAGCGCGTGCTTGTCAAAATGTCAGAAACTTTGCTTCTTGTAGTGGGTATACATTGATCCCAATCTCCACCTGCCATTTAATTTAGGAATATTCAGCGTTGATACCGGACTTCGACGAGTGAAAATTTGAGCGCCAGGAGGGGCACTTGCCACAATATCGCAGGGTGGCTTTATTGATTGAATTTCTCTGTTTAGTAGGTTTAACCCATACTTGGTTCAATCGTCACACCTTTCATTCCTCGAAGTTAATTTCCGAGTTAAATGCGCGAAAAGTGGAGTAAATCAGTTTAACTGAGGCTCGCTTGTCAAACTAAGCTACTCCAGTGCAACTCGTTTTCAATCAAACACATCATGCACCCATCTAAGTGAGTACGTAGTGCTGTGGAAGCTCAGTCTTATCACGCGGATTGACTGTTAGTCCATGTCCTTCAATGAAGTAGTGGTGTATTTTAGTCAGCGTCCTCCAAGGTTGCCCATCCGACAAGTACGAACGACAAATAATTTCGCTTCTGCCACTGACACCGAAATACATGGGACGCATGAAAAGTGCGAGGTTCCAACCAAGCGGTCGCAATACGTTGAGGGAAGGGCAGGAGCTCGTAGATTGTACTGCCAAGTGGACCAACCTCTGTTGTAGTTGGGTTGCGTACGGATGGCAAGTGACGGCATATTCCAAATGAGGACACGTGGTATTCACAAGTTAATATGGATTTGTCGCAGAGGCCGATCTGGCGTTTCTTGAACACAGCAGCAGCAAATGCTTTCCACGCCAAACTGTTATTTGAGGCCACTTTATATGTCACCTATTTATAAAAATTGTGACTACGTAGTTCGAATGTCCAGAATTAATGTGTTGGTTATCATACGTATACGTTTCCTCTGGAAAACGTGGACCTCGAACTTTGGACTTCGGGTATAAATTACTTTTGGAATAATATTTCATTTGCTCCATAATCTCCAAGAAACAGCAGCAGCACAGAGAAAGTTGTAAAAAGGTGCTGATATTGTCCTGCAATTTTGTAGAAGATGCAACCGCTATTTTTTAAAAGGTTGTCTTAATAGACTTCTTTCAAATGAATGTAAACTCCATTAAGTCTGATGTAATTCTCAGCTAAGTTTACCATGAAAAAGTGACTCAAATACATTTAATGGATTTGACATGGCGTGAACAGCCTAATTTTCATAGCAAGTATGTGGCTTACATTTTTTATTTAATTCATTACTCCTTTGAGCAGAAAGCAATAAAGCAGCCTTTCCTAGTACTTCGTCTCTTCTCACCCGCTTAATGTTGGTATGTTATTCCTATAAAGTTTTTTCAATGACATTGAAATTGATAATTGTATGCTTTAAGAAAATTTCTGTTTTCTTCCTTTTAGCCTCAATGCCTTTTTTATGCACCCAATGTTTGTTGTTTGTATGACAGCCTTATCGAATTCGATGGTCTGGTTTGTCTTGCCTTTGCGCTGCCTATTCTGCCTGTTTCATGGTGTGCTGCTAATGCTTCTATACCGGCTTTTGCATGTTGCCATCCACCATCATGCTGGGTCAACTATGCGAGTGACACCTCCTGATACATTGGTTTGAGCTAACCAGTACTTAGTAATGCCTTATCAGCAGCATGAGATTGTGGGTTGGGATTTTGCTGAGTACCTCAACACATATAAGTATGGATCTGTCTTGGTGTCACTTGCAAGGGTCTGTGGGGATTGAAAGGGAACTGTAATTATGCGAGCGTTAGCAGACCTCTATCCGAGTTTGACACCTGCTTGCTGAGCCTTGGCTTAACTTCACGAATATTTTCTTCGCCTGCATTCCAATGAATCGCGTATTGCCATTACGTGGCCGCTTGTAGGTCACGGCGCTTTGCTAGTGCCAAGAATGTCCATTCGGTATGCAGCATTCTCCCACATTAGCTGTTTGAGGCGTCCCCATTGATAGAAGGTTTGCACACTCCATGTTCGGAATAGTGCTGATGATGCAACATAAAATGCTATTTCCTTCATGCTTAGATGTACTTGTTTCCTTGGAGTTGATGATGCTACTACTGTCTTAGTAGGTCTTGTCAGTCCATTGTGAAGACACTATACACATTGTATATTTTGAGAATGGTTAATTCTGCTTGTAGCTGATAGCTTAGACTTCTCCTTGTAGAAAGAGTTATTGCTGAGATGTCGTGGTACATGTGGCTCTACCTATTACTGTTCTATGTGTTAATCTTGGTATTTCTGGTCATCTTACCTGCTTCATTGGGAGTTTCACTTGGATTGAGGCAAATATATGTAAACCTACTTCTGAAAGTTTTTGAGGTGAGTTTATGAACAAGTGCAGAGATGGTCTTTCTTTGAACGTATTTAAGTCCTAACAGCTGAAATTATAAGCGGAATATGACTTCTTTAGATATAGTTGCTTTCCCCCTTTGTTCTCATAGTTTGGCAAAAAGCGTATTGAAGCAAGGCAGGCCACAAATGTGGCTAGTGATAGTGAGTGGCGCATTACTTTGTATGTCACTTTGTTTGTTAAAAGTGTTCCATCTCAATCAAGATCCTAAAGATTTTTTCTACCTAATGCGCTATCAATGTGGATGCTGAACGACTTATAATAAAAGTGTCATGCCATATATTGCTATGCCATAGACAAGTCTATATGTTGTATTAAGCTTGTAAAAAGACTCTTCACAAGCTCTGTCTTTGTGTCTATCTATCTATCTGTCTGTCTGCCTGTTTTCTGTCTCTCTGTCTGTCTTTCTGTCTGTCTATCTCTATGTATATATATATATATATATATATATATATATATATATATATATATATATGTATCTGTCTATCTGTCTATCTATCTATCTGTCTATCTATCTATCTATCTATCTATCTATCTATCTATCTATCTATCT